>BQKZ01006589.1:30124-41109 GCA_036244855.1 Temnopleurus reevesii | reverse complement strand
GAAGCAACACAATTCACCCCGACTCGTTGTTCTGAGGCAGTTAACTGTGAATTAACAACGAGTCGGGGTGAATCGTGTTGCTTCCGGGGTCCTATGTGACCGGGGCTTAATATATAAAGTCCATAAAAGTACCTGTACCTAGTGTTTTCTTCCATGTTCATATAATTTATTCTATAGATGCACATAGTTTGAATCAGTTTAAAGAAATAAAATTTACATCATTAGTCTTTCTGATTATTATTGAAGTACTACAATTAAAAGGAATTATCAACCATGAGGAATTACAAAAGATGAATTTGAAATAAGGACATTTAAGAGTATCTAAATAAACTTAAATGAAAAATAACTCTATGAAGATTTAAATCAAGATGAGAAAAAGTGATTATGGAAAGTTATGTACTACATGATTTAATTGCAATTTGAAAGATTAAAAAAATGTGTAGTGATATCCAGGAATGTAAAAGAGAACTTTTACATACATAATCCTTCCATGATGCTTTTTAATTGATATTTTCCTGCTCAGTTGTATGAATAATGAAATTTGTGATAACAAACACAATAGACATATTTCTACATGGACAAAAAGCTAAATTAGCCTTCACATGTGTGCATATTTTTTCAATTTTGAAATCAAATATCCTGTAAAGTATAAAACACTGCATGAATGATTTTGTCAATAAATGTTTGGCTTCATAGAGACTCCTATATTGCGTTACTTATGATGCACCATGAATTCAGCCTGAAAATTTATTTCACATGTTATGAGCCTGCCATTCCAATAATTGAGGTCCTTCTCAGTGAATTTGAAAAGAGTGAGAAACACAGCATGAGCAGACACATTTTTTTAAATGTTCCATGGCCAACATATTATCACATATAATGCAAAACAAATTCATGAGTGACTTGTGCATCCCAACATATGATAAATGAGCATCAAGATGACTTGTACAGATAACAGTTGCTGCATTGAATGATTTGAAAAACAGCTTTTTCTGTTACATTCTTCCAAAATATTCTTCTTATCCAGATACCAACAAATTACATGTAACTTTTTTAATGGAAAGTGGCAGTAATGTGAAACTACATGTATATACATTTATAGTGTTCATCATTCTAGGAACTTAATCACAATTTGCATATAAATCAACTGTAGACATGCACATTTGAATATATGATGATGTGTGGTCCTCATAAAATGGGAATGTCAGTGGGTGTTTGAAACAATGCAACAGAGTATAAAAGTGAAATTTTACTGATGTGAATTCATAGGAATTATGTAGTGTTCGATTCTTAATTAGTTCAGTCTTCTTTTATCCAAAGTAGTGAAAAATATATTCATGTTGTGAAATTTCCCAATTTTTTTATTATGTTCAGTTAGAACTACTAACTAAATACAAGATAAAGTTTTATATAATAATCTCTTGAAGCGATGATCATATATGTCTACTGTATTTGTATTGTAGAATTATGTAGTGTTTTTCCTCGGAGGTACAACATAGAACATTGTTTGTGTCCCATACATCTTATTTAATTTTCCATCTATTGGAGATAAAAAGAATTAATTGCCAGTGATTACTAAAGTACTCTGTCTGCCTAATCTATTGCGTTAAATGGATATATGAAATCAGATAACAATCAGGTCACCAGAATGGAAAATGATGTAATTTCTTATGTCATACAGCACATTTATAAACATGGAATTGTCCTACAGGTATTATTATACAAATGTAAATGTATCAACTGTACAATGGAATGTAACATATATCTAAGAAATTGGCTTCTTTTGTCTTACATATTACATACCTGTATCATCATTTGCAAATTGTTTGGCCAAAAACTGGCATGGGTTTTACCAGAAAGGTGAAAAATATGTCTTCTGAAAACATTGCAATGAACTACATTTACATGAGTATTTAATGACTTTTTCCTCAATATGTGTACAGTGATAATGTTTTTGGTATTATCTACAATGACTGTGTGAGTATGTTGAATAAAATCATAATACCGAGGGCAGGCTCATCTATAGAAAGGAAGGAAACATATTTTTATAAAACAAAAGTTAAGACATGTTTTTTACATCAAAAGCTCCAGCTTTTGAAACAAATATATGAAAAATATTTGCAATATAAATAATCAAGTAAAGAGAAATCTTCCGTTTTTTTTAAGTGCTCATAATTTTTCCTAAATTTGACATCATCAATTCAAATACACGTAAAGAAAATGTCTTCATATGTAATGGTATAGATATATTTCATCTCACACTCCACATGAATTCCTTTTCACTACAAACATTTGTTAAGATCAAGAAATAAGTCTACCTCTTAAAGATTTGTTTTCTAATTGAAAAAAATGCTCATTATTCTTATCATCTTTTTGAGCATCTTGCCTGAATTACTGTATAAGAAAATATATATCTTCAAATACAACTCATAAACAGAAAAAAAACACAAGTTCGATTTTCTTTTTAAAAAAGGGGAAAAAAGAGCAAACAAAAATAACAGCAAAAGAAAGATGTAAAACACCTACTTGTAATTCACTGATCAACAGCAGAAGAAGGGCTTCTTCCCCAACACTCTTGGGTACAAATAGGCTGTAAAGATATTGATAATGTGATTTTTTTTTTTCTTAAAGAAAATTGTCCACTGCTAAAAAAAAAGTTTTAAACAGGTCGCTGAGATACATTAAAACTGCAACTACAATATACATAGAGTGATATCAGACTGAAAGTAATATTTGATTCTTGATAAGAAAGCGTTGCCGACATTTAACAACGATTTGCACTGAAGGCATATCACTGCAAATAAATTTCATATGCCAGACAAATCTATGGGAAAATTCAAATAGATGTAGATCTGTCATTGTTTTGTTCATGCATGATATTTCCTTTAAGTTGTTTTTAGCTATTAAATCATGAAAATGAATATGTTTAAGTCAACTCTGCCCCATTTCCAGTAAATAAACTTTCTTTATTGGAACTGAAACTTGAAACATGAAACTTAAAAAGGTTTATCAAAATTGCACAAGGCAGCGTCGCACTGAATTGCATACTATAGATCACAGTAACAAGTCAAGAAATATTGCAAATGCTTTTTTTTTTTAAATCACAGTTCAATTATTTACGAGATTCCCACACATCACACAGTTAATAACTCAATAACTTACATGAGAGAAATTTTCTTACAATTCCAAAAATCCACAATTCTCTGAACAGAATACTCATAATTTCAGTGTAATCTTTTTTTCTTTATATTCATCTGAATCAATATTGGTACCTAGTTTGAATTTATTTGAACTAAGTGACAAAAGTGCACAGAGTATCTGACCAAGATAGCTACAGAAGTGTGCAGTACTGTCACTATTGTGTTGTGTATGTGATAAAAATCACTAATTTTTATAGACCACCCTCAAAAAGTTCGGAAAGTTAAACATGATCTTGTTATCTAGATACGTATAAAATTGATATCATTAATAAGGTGTACATTTGAGCTTCATATAAAAACTAGAGCTGCTTTTAAAGTAATGGTATACTAATATTAAACCAGGAACAGAGTAAAAAACAGGAAAAATGCAACGAAACACTACCATTTGTATTGGTGCTCACATTTCTTTGGGGCTATATTTTCCTGTTCAATCCTCAAGTGTGAACTTCTTGCTAAAGACTGCATAATGATATAAATGACTTGTTTGATATAGTTTTAATATAGAGAAAACAACATATTTTCCATTCATTGATAACTAAATCAGAATCAGAAAAATCTTAGGAAAATGGGCCAAATCATGTGGACATCCAAACTTTTTGAGGGGGTTCTCTGGTTGACTTATCAAATGACTACAGAGCATGCATTTACCCAACTGCGTCTTCTACTATCTCCCTCATGAATGTTGGAAAATGTTGGGCATATAAATCTTCACACAGTTTCTAGCACAAGTATGGAAGTACATGTATAATCCCTTTTACTCTGTCCATTTTATCTGGAGAGTAGGACTAACAATTAAAAAATTGTAGCAGGAGCAATCAGAAATTATTTTTGGCATTCCTCTTCAGACCCAGTTACTCCCACTCACGTGCAATACTTTGTGATAGACCATCTTAATATGGGGTTGACTCTATTTCAACACCTGTTTAATAAACTTACTACATGATCAAACGAACAACAAATCTTTTTTTCAAACTTTCACAGTATATTTCTTTTCCTGAATATTCAGAATAAAAACTAATTAGTATACAAATATCTAAATAGATATAATCCAAACAGATTTTTTAGCAAATATATACGTTTAGGTGTTATTTTGGTGGTGCACTCCTTGATCCATCTAAAACTTTGTATATATGAATGGCACACTGCAATATTTAGTGTCAACTTGTTGATAAGAAAAATATTGAATGCCACATTTTTGGTCCATACAGGAAATATTAGATTCGCTTTGCAAAAAGAGTTGACTCATCTCCCATGCATCTAATATTGTACAAATATTGGTATCATGTTCATGAAGATTATATATGTATACATGTACATGTATATATGACAAATTGGTATACATGATATCAAGTAGGATTTTTTTTAAATAAGGATATTTAGAGGCATTTTAAGTAAATAATTTAACAATGCAATGAAAGAACATTCTAATTATTTTTTTTATATTGACCCAAAAGTATCTTGTCCATGGTATCCCATGCATGGTTAGTTGTAACACATAAAATCATTTTCAAATTTTAATTTCACCATAAATTTAGTTCAAAATATCTAAAATTTTTGAATTGTCAGCTACAGTCTAAAAACAATTATTTTTTCTCTTATGAGAAACTCTGCAAAACCTGGAACAAAGTGAGAGAAGCCAGCACAATTATTAATCCTCTTCAAATACCACTAAATCCCATCACATTACTATGAAAATCCCCTTAATATAACGTTTCAAAGGAAATACCTGGCACCAACAAAAACTCCGCCCATCTCAAAAATACCACATGTCTTCAATACGGTAACAAATTTAACCAACATGCAAAGTGTGTGGACAAATTAGGTATTTCACCCCAACGACTCAAAAATTTCACCTGAAAGTGCAAATATATGAGCTAAATTAAATGACATTTTAAGTACATTTGCCTTTAAACCCAAGAAATTGTGATTATTTCTACACAGGTATGGGGAATCGTAAAAAAGGAATTTTGGTTATAGTAAACCCTCAGATTAAAGAAAACAGGAGCAGAAGGAAAGGTGTATAAAAAATCACAAATTAGAGAAGAGTGCAAATATAAGGGTAAATGTGAGGATCAAAAATTGATTAAATTATGTCTACCAAGGAGGAAAATTACTAAAGAGTAGTGCAAATTATAAGGTTCTCATCATGCAGTTCCTGACACTCACGAGTCATTGGAACAATGGCTTGGTCGACTGCAGATTATATTTCAAAATGAAAAATAATTTAGAAGGAAGAAACAGAAATAATAAAAGTAAGAAGCAAAGCTACAAATATCAAATAAAATTATTTAAAACTTCTAATGTCACTTAGAAAATTAGCTTAAACATAAGTAGCATAGCAACATACATAACAGAATCTTTAAAAAAAAAAATTAAAGAAAATCTGTCTTTCTTTCCAACTCAACTGTAGTTGAAAATTTGAAAGTTGAAAACTAAAAGCATAAAAAATAATAGCAAATCATAATAAGAAAAAATCGAATTTGTCTTTAACAGTTTTTTTTTCTTTTCATTATATTTGTTTACTTTTCAAACACAATTTCAACAATCCATGTAGAAAATAAGGATCAATTAAAATAGGATGACATAAGACAAAGAGCATCTGTTTTGTTTTCAGATTATATTTCACATTTTTCTTGATAATTTTACTGTGATTTCATACTTTTGGTGAAAAGCGAAAAAAAAAGCTCAGGTCGGGCCATTCTCAGAGGGTTGGTCAGGAGAAGGCATCCAAACATTTTTTTTGGCCGAATGGAACGCATTTTAATACAACTGTGTAAAATTCCAGAACAGCTGTACTGTAGAATAAAGATGAAAGTATGAAGGTCAAATCAAATGACGGGACAAAAGGATCATCAGCACATGTGAAGATTGAATATAAGTTCAGTAAAGTAACAACTCACCTTTCCATTGTATAAAGCTTTGGTTTCAACGACCCTCTGGAACTGGCCGGCCTCAGCGACCCAGCTGACCCGCCGCTCACAGACGACCGACTCAAGCTGCCCGTCCTCTCCTCTCGACCATCACTAGAGGGCGGTGTGTAGCGGTGCTCACAGACACCCCTGAGGAGGACCTCGGCTAGTTCCCGTGCCAGTGTGGTGCGGATGGTCTGTGAGGTCCGTGTCTCCACAGCTTTCAGTATTTGCCGGAAGCGATTGATGCCCTGGTCCATTTTTCTGAAGAAAAAGAAGGGATGTTTTCAAAAATGCATATAATAACGCACATCACTAAAATTCCAATGTTGGATTCTAAGTCAATAATAACTAGATTAATCCTTGATCATGCACAATCAAAATTTATGCCTCCGCCATCACGTAATCAAAGATATTACCCATAATACCTTGCAATCAGCAATCAGAAACATTTTGGGTAATTTTTGAGGGCTTTGTAACCATTGTCCCCCTAACCCACAAATCCAGTGACTTCATTCTTACATACTACTTTATAACTGAGCCAAGTTTGGTCAAAATCTGTTTTAATGGTTCTGAAGTTATCGCAATAGCAATTTTCAGACGAAAATATAAAGTAAACAGGACAACAAATGACCAAACTCTGTGTCATTCACCTGTAATGGAGGCCTTGAGTTCACATGGAAATAAACCTCCTTTATATTCTGGAATGCTTGGCATCTCTCCGAAGCTCATTAGAAAGCAAATATTCATGTTGTACTATAATGCTATAATGCTATAAATCTTGTAAGAAGGTGAGGGGTCAATTTTGTCACATACCCTTGTTGTATGTAGATGAGCGGTGCCCTCTGTACAGCCGTCTCTAAGACCGGTCCGACCATGTGACTCCCCGACCCAAGACTGCTGGAACTGGAAGAAGTTGTGTTCGTCTGCTGACCTTTCTCAATTTCCTGAAAGAAAACATATTGCGTTAGAAGTGATTTAAAACATATTTAATCATCTTTTTTAAACAAGCCTTATGTTACAAATCACTATCTATGAATGTTTATGGTAGGTTTAAAGGAATTTTGGTCAAACATGACCCATGCCTTGCACTTCCCCCAATAATCAAGCCAATTATTTTTTATTTCAAGCAGTTTTTTTATAAGATGACTTACAAAAATCAAGTTGATGATCAATAAACATGTGAGAGGAATTAGATGTAAACATGAAATTGATTGGCAACACTGTCAGACTGGCTGCCAATATTCTATACTGATCATCATCATTGATAATGTCTGATGTTACTACTTAAAGAAATAATAAATGATTAATTCTGAATTGCCTTAACACTCTGTAGCATTTCATGGTACTGAATGGAGAATGATTAAATAATAGTGACTGGCCTTGAGGTAAATATGACATATAGTGCCTGAACTGGTATCATCATTGCCCGAGTCGTAAGACGAGGGCAATATGGTGCTTGTGATGGCACTTTATGTCATATTTCCCGAAAAGCCAGTCACTATTTTAATTATTATCCGTAAACAATTAGTGAACTTACCAATGCACATAACTTGGCTGCATCTGTTCTGTACATTCCCACCGATGTCGACTGTACATATTTGAATCCAAACATAAAACTTCGCGAGAAGAGGTGCAATTTCACACTTTTTCAGTCTCTGAAATTCAATCTCGTGTCCTTTTTCAGCGAGGTAATCCCTGAAAACTTTAACAGATCCTTTTGTCGCCTGTTTAGTTATATTTGAGTCCTTATCTTGTAAAATCGATTGATATTGCTGGTCGTTTAAGTTCGCGAATCGGTTCAAATTCGGCGCTGCCATGTTTGTTTACGATGACGTGCATGAGAAAATTCACAAATGTTATCGATAATATCGATACCGAAATCTATTTTGGGTACAGAAAATTCCCGGATGGAGGGATATAAAAGCCAAAAGCCGCCCTTCGAGAATGCGTGTAATTCCTATGGGATTTTTGGGGGAGGGATCTATGGCCAATATATCCCTCGATCGTTTCTCCTATCGATAATGTGTGAAATTGCGGTCGCTATGATTTTGTAAAAGCCCAGTGGAGACGCCTTATAAGGGTAATAATATATTATAATATACCTGTAAGTAGTAGAGAGCTAGATCACCAGCCTTCTCATAGTTAGCAATGATCTCCTCTGCATGTTCTTCTTTCTTCTTGGGGTCACCTTCTTTATCAGCAAGTTTCTCCATGCTCAGTCCTATAGCAAAGGCAATTAAAATGATATGTTAACATAAAATGAAAACTTATATATTTCTACATTGCATATATTAAAAACTGTTATCACATCTACAATTAAAGACATTGCATAACATTGTTGAAAATTCTCAACAGCCAGATTCTACTTGCTACCTAAATGGTTGACAATGTACAGAAACTAACTTTTGAAAATATTAGGCTTCAAAATCACCGCTCAGTGCTAAAAAAATATGACCTACATAGGCACACTGTGCAATAATAAAATGATGGTGTTACGCTTCATTCAATTTTCATATATAGCTTGATAGTGCTGTATAACTTCTTTCTTTTCTTTGCATTCTTTGTTGTTTTTTCATCAATCTGAATGTAATGACATAGGTCAGATAGCTTGATTTGACAATATTTGAAATAGAAAATTAAATTTTGTTTTACAATACAATCTGTCTGATTGTTGATGAGACTGGACATACTTTGCTACCCATCTGTCAAACTGGGAAGATCTGAGAGGTGTCATTACACTCATGTAAGATACCTGCTTTGGAAGTTTATCCACTTTATTAATTGTCACGCCATGAACGTGGACAATTCTTCTTGATGCTCACTACCTCGTTAAATCTTAAATTTGCCTATAAATCATTTTGTTTTACTTTACACCGAGCCTATTTAATACAAAAACATCCTGAACATTAAAACTGACCCCTGACAGCAAACGCCTCAGCCATAATCTTGAGTCTGGTACAGGGCACCTCCTGACTCGTCATGTCGTCAAGTTTGGCTTTATCCAAGTTCTTAATGGCTTCTTCATATTCACCCATGGCTAGATGAACTTTGGAGAGTAGGAGGTGAGACTCTGCAAAAAGAATATGCTGCAAAAACAAAGAAGAGGAAAATTATTTTAAGAAATGAAAGCATTCAAATCTCTCAATCAAATTCATCATTTGCTGTATCTATGTCAAAACTATGTTGTGTATGTATGTATAGATGCCCTGAATTAGAACATCTCTCCAATTGCTTTTACAATATTCAATTGTCAAAATTGTATCATACATTGTATAGCCTACATATTTCATCAAATAACAAACTGGTGAGAAAATAGTATGAATATATTCAGGAAGATTATTAATATGGAATTGTTTAATCCTCTAAAGCATTAAATGCAAACTGATTCATTTTTTTCTTAATTTTTTATTCATAAAATCAACCCTATACCTGAGTATAGCATGTATTTTATAATTCTTCACTAAAGAAATACAAATTCATATTATAAATTAAATTCTCCACACTTATTAAATTGAAAGACAAAGAAACCAAACAACAACAAAACCCTCTAATTAGCAATGACAACGGTGATTGCAATTAGTTATGCGTAACAACAAAATGGAGTAGTTCACCTGATTACATGCTATATAAATGCAATTTAATCATTTTCATTGCTATGTCAATAGGCATGCAAATATTGAATACCACATTTAAGTCTGAAATTCTGCAACGAACAACCATATAACCCCAATTACCTTTGCGCCTTTAGCGGCAAGAAGGAGATGAGACCTTGCAGATGAGAGTTCTTTCTTGGCTTTGGCAGCTGTCTCATGATTGGGTGGATTTTGGATAAGGTACAGTTCCAGTTCACATTCTCCGGCAGCCAGGTGAAGCAGAACCTCTGAAATTTTGAAAAAGAGCAAACTATTCATAAATTTAAAAAAAAATAATAAAAAGATAGAGAACAAGAATATGACAATGACAACAGCAAGAATCTTCAGCCGTGAAGAGGGCAGACGTAATCTGAAGTAGAAGAAGAAGAAGAAGAAGAAGAAGAAGAAGAAGGAAAAAAAGGGGGAAAAAGAGAGAAAAACGAAGAGGAAGGAGAAGGACCGGCCTGCTATGACAAAACAGACTAATGTTAGGAAGAAGAAGTAAAAGAAGAAAAAAATAAGAAAAAAATAGTAAAATAATACTTTCAAAAATAAGAAAATTATACTTTTCTTTAACATGTGAGGAAAGTTTTTTAATCTGATACATGAAGTAAGTTGAGTTGAGTGATCAGTAGTGCCCCTCCGTTGTTCCACTTCCAGACTATTTTTTCAATCAAATTTTGTTTTTTGCAAGACAGTTAGCCTAACTAACTTCCCAAGTCTACACTCGGACTCTGATTGAGTCTCAGGCGCAGGCTATGCCATATTAGTTATTACCCCTAATAAGAAAAGAAAGTCTATTACAGTTCAACTTTCACTAGAGGAAGATTGAATCTGGAAATTGTATTTTAAAGGCTGTAAAAGTCTTGCAAAAATATGTAGCCATTCTCATTCGCATTCATCACTGTCAGTGACTGTCAAAGCATAACAAACATTCCCAAACACAAACACTCCCAAACACAAACACCAATTACATCGTATGGGTCTATACAAAATGGGCGTTTTTAATAATCCTGATTATTTCAAGACAATAACTCACCGAGTTGAGGACTTTTCACTTTATTTTGTTTCACTATTTCTCGAATGCGTTCCCAGTTACATTCATTCCTATATTTTTCGATTTCAGATTCTACCCTGAGTGCAGCTTTGCGATTAGCAGCCATTTCTGCTTCGGCTCCGGAGGTCCGTTTTGGTTTTACGCGAAACCTGTACCTGTGACGTCATGATGAGGCTGATGTGCT
>BQKZ01006589.1:5918-20664 GCA_036244855.1 Temnopleurus reevesii | reverse complement strand
ATGCACAATGGTTATTTAAACTTCCCACGACTCATTGCTCAAAAGGAATGTTACTGCTTTGGGGTTTAAAAGGTTAAAAGGAGTTCACATCATAATCATATAAATACGTAAATAATGTCATTCAAATAATTCATGACAAGCGTGGATATTTAATTTACATAATTATAAAAGCCCCAAAACAAAAACAGTAACATTCATTTTGACCAGTGAAACATTGGAAGTTGAAGTAACCATTGTGCTTTACACGTCTCCGTCCTCACAAACTTGTGCAGAACGGAATTATGACATCCGCTACAAAAAAACTTCATTTCTTTGTAACCACTGAAGCAAATCTCCTGTAATTTTCACCAGATATAGGTGAATAGTTATATGTTTGACATGCCAAACCGCATTCATTTTCATATTCATTTTCAAAAGTTATTAATCCTGAAAGCCCCGTTGTCATTTTTTTTGGGACATATGGTACATGTATAAACACAGGACTGCAGTATAGATTCAAAGAAAGTCCACTAACAGGGAATAATTTTCCTGGTATTGCATCTCACTTTTTTTTCAATCTGATCATATATTTCTAGGCTTGTAATCTAATTGTTCTTCAATTTGAATTGAACATAGTCAACTCTGCCTAAGTTGATATAAATCATTATTAGTTGAATTTATTCTAAGGGGGGTGTTGCTACAAAGTTGCAATTGATAGTAAATCAACTGCAAATTGGCTACAAATTGTAACACGCATGGTATGTGTTTTTAACAAGGCGCACATAAAACAATGATTTTTATCAACTGCAACTTGCGATCAATTGCAACATTCTAACAACAGCCCCTACGTCTATCAGATTTTTTTGGTTGCAAGAGATTCAACGTACATAGGCAGAGTTACATGTATTAAGATCTCAGTCAAATTTGCCATGGTATTCGTATAACATATCATAATGTATCCTGACTTGTAATTCAATAGACGGGTTTATTGATATTTGCAAATTTTATGTATACCTCTAACACAAAGGTTGTTCTTGATAACCCTAAAGCTTGCACAACATCACAACTTGGTTCTAAGTATTGTAGTCTTATCGTTATCAACCCGTTTAAGGAATATCACATGACTACGTTCGCTGGGAAGAAAGGAACATATATTTGAATATATTGAATATATAGTAAACCCGCCTAACGTCCTTCAAATTAAATGCATCAGAAAGTCAAGTTCCATTGGATCTACTAAGGTATTCTCTCAACCTGATAGAATATGCTGTATACAGGGATATGACTGAAAAATCTCTTGATCAGAAATTTCTTTCAATCCTAATGAAAATTGAATTCCTGTTTAATCGATTCGCTAATCTTCAAAACTTCGGATGCAACTTTTCCGGGGTAACGATTGCATTGCTCTTCAATCCAAATGCAGCAAAAATCAAGGTCCTATTCAATTGCTGTGGTATTCTTATACATATCACATATAATAATATCTCTAGGTTCATAATTCAAATGTTCTTTGAGTAAGATTCATCAAAAGTCAAGTTCCCATTCAATCTGTTGTGGTATTCTCTCAATCTCGTAGCATACAATAATGTCTCCAGGTTCATAATCTAATTGTTGTTCAAAGCGAATTCCACATTCTAATCCTCGTTTCACATTTGGCACATCTTCCTTGTGGTGCTTCAATGATGCTAACGGCCCTGTGGAATGAAATGAAATAAAGAATTTACAGTAAATTGTTGATATCATCTGCAAAAGAATCTACTAAAAATTCAAAATAAAAGACAGGAGACTATCTATTATAATTTGATCTGTCAAAAATAAAATACTTAAAAGTAGAAGAAGTCACATTGAAATGCAAAATTCATATTCAAATAACCAAATAAGATTTCAAAGAAATGGACAAGGGTACATATTGTTTAAAGATGAGTGGAATTCCTAACACATCCAGCATCATGCTTTCCTTTTCCTGCTATTTTGCAGTCACAGAGATAAGACGATCTCTACCATTGAGGGGATCCGTGCGATCAGCAAATTCAACGGAATCAGACGTCATGTCCAACAACTCCTCGTTCACTCTGTATACAAAATTGCACATTTTCTCCTTTCAGTTGGAAAAGTAAACACAATGCCAATTTTTGGTTGGAGTAAAGCATTTCTTTATTGGTTTTACATGTATTTTGAGAAGACTCATGTTGCAACCTTATACTCTAAATCTTACATTTATCCTTTTTTTTTAATTCTATGTACAAAGTGAATGAGGAGTTGTCCAACATGACGTCACAGATTCCATGGGTGGCAGTGATGGTTTAATCTCTGTGTATTTGAAAATTCATAACTATTGAACTGATTGTAAGAGTTTGCTCAAATCTGCACAGTTTGTTCATCTGATTTTTCTTCATTCAATGAGAGTACGATGATTACCAGGGTGGGTTCCCCTTTAAAATTTCTCACCTTGATGAATTGTTTCACGACCCCTGATGAGTTTGAAGAGTCCCTTGGATTGCAGTTCGCCTTTATCGACCCTGCTACCAGCTACACTCACTTTCCTCTTTCCTAGGGTGATCTCAAACGGTTGAAGGACAGTTGCTTCTCCTGAAGGGATCAAAAAAATTGTAAAATATGTTAAGCTACATCCCTAATAATAAAGGAAAAGCAGGTAAGGTTTTGAGTGCCTTGAACAATATAAACAAATTATGGAGCCCAATACATTACTCACATCATTACATTTTCATACCCCTTACGCGACCCCCCTACCAACAAAAGAAAAAATATTGGGGAATGCCCAAGTATGGATTTTTTGAAAAATTATGTTGGTCAGTCAGAAAGTTTTTTCTTAATTTATTATTTAATTTTTATTTTTTTAAACAGAATTCATGTGGAAAATAGGACTAAAGGGTGTTGTTCAAAATCAACTGCAAATCAACTGCAACTTGTGATCAGTTTCAACTTTTGAACAACACCCTCTTTGAATGGAGTAAAAAAAACCTAAATCATCTAAAAATGGCTTTTAAAGTTGTACTTCACATGTTTATTTATAATTTTACTGAAAATGAGGGTCGGTCGGTATCGGGCATCCAAACAATTTTTTGCATTTGATCTAGAGGAAACAGAACATGAAAGGAATTCATTAGAATTGGCAAATGTTGGTAGGAATAGGTTGGGGAAGACTGACAGACCAATCTGAAGTCAGATCAAGCTATTGGGTATAATTGCTTTATCAAATCTGTTTTGATCTGTTGCCAACGGCTTCTGGATTGGTGCACCAGTCAATAGGGAAAAACTTTTTCCTCACCTAAAACAGATTCCTGTTCCAGCAATGGCAGCCTGTTACTAAGGTCCTCCTTGAGATCATCCACCAGCCTATAGATGATATTATGCATCTTGAGGGATACGCCCTTAGCCTCCGCCATCTCCTCCGCCTCCTCCGTCGCGCTCACGTTGAAACCCACAACAGCGCCCCCAAAGGTGTGCGCCAGCTCCACGTCCTTGTCCGTGATGACGCCGACACCGAAGTTGAGGACGTTGAGTTTGCACTGCTGGTGGGCTGTGTAGGTTGAAAGTGTATCTAATATGGCTTCCACTGATCCATCAACATCACCTGAAAAGATATCAAAAGATGCGAATGTCACAGAAAAGAAAGTTGAAAGAAATGTATTGCATTTCAAGATAAAGTTGGTTTAAATTGCAATTTCTTGTCCGAGGCAAGCTCATAACAATCCAATACTAATAATATAAATGGTGATGTTATGATCACAGTACACATGCAGAAATCTATGTACGTCCAACAACAACAGGATGTTTCCTTTATTCTGACAGTGATGTTTGTTCGCCAGCTCTAGGCTTTGAGTCACTTGCCAAATCATCATAGTATGCAAGCCAGAAGGCTCTGCAAAATGTAAATGTCATTTCCATGCCCATGGCATTTCACCTTGGGGAAATAAATATTGGGAGTGTATAATCATAAAATGTACAATTATACAGGGCCTGAATACATTTATTTAAGTTGAAATGTTGTGTTTGCATTGCTGGTTGGCCATGTAGGTGGATAGGGTGTCCAGAATGGCTTACTACATGTAACCAAGGATATTTGATAAAGATCGTGTAAATTTCTTTAGAACAACCTGAAATGAAATGATTAACTAAGTTTCACGAAGATATTGTACTGACAGAGCACATATACTATTCAGTAAACAATCAAAGGAAGTTTATGAAGCAATCTAGCATACCTTTGATGATGATGTTGAGCTCTGGATCTCCCGATGGTATCGATTCCTTCTCCTTCTGGAACCTCGCAGTGACCTTCTCTGCTCTGATCTCTCTCCAGTGCATCTTAGAATGTGCCTCCCTTCGTGCTTCATATATCCTCCTTTCTTCACTGGATTTCTTCTCAACGACGACCGCATCCTCCTGCAGCTTGGACGTGGCTGCCTTCTCCTCCCGAATCTTCAGGACCTCCTTGGCTCTTTTCTGTGAAGAAAATTTGATGATATCCACAATGGTGAAATTGTTTACCAACGACAAGGGACCTGGTCAAACATGCATACTACATAAACTTCTCTCTTCACAAGTCTTCTCCTCTACAACAATTACGACAACTAGAAACGTTGTAGTGTAGTGTTTCTGACTCTCGCCTTTCAACTAGAAGGGTCAGCAGTTCCCATCCCACTGATGACGTTCAGCAAGAAATTTGCTTCAGCAAGAAATTGTTATTGTTTAGAGGAAAGACAGCAGCAGGAGTGTTCCTCCATCCTGGGCTTCCCTCTCTCTTCTCCCATTCTGCATGGCCTCTTCAATCATCTACCATACATTATCTTTTGATAGCTAAATTAAAAACGTACCTCAGAATCAACCTGCAAAACCTGATCACCAGCAGCGGGGGTGTCCCTCCATCCTGTAACCTCCACTGGCTGGCTGGGCATTGCTTTTTCCATTGGCTCTCCTCTCTCATTCTGCATGGCCCGCACCCTGCACTTGGCTGTTCCAGCTACCAGAACTGCCCCCTTCTTCAGTGTCCCACGCTGGACTATTAAAGTTGCAACAGGCCTGTAGGAATTCAAAATGAATTGAAGTTTTATGCAATAATCCAGTTATTCTATTTTCATCCAATTGTAATTCATAGCAATAGTCATCTGACTAATTAACTCTATTTTGGTTTAAGACATTCATCACTAAACACTGAATATTAGTATACCTCTTATAGGACTCCTGATGAATGGGTAACAAATTATAAACCGTTCTTTTTTAATTCAATGGAACTGTTATCACTTATTCTAGATGTCGCAGAGTAGTATAGTATTAGGTCCTTTGGACCATTACTTTGGGCTTTGTTGCCCATAATCTTTTTTGCTACACAAGTGATGAAGTAAAATCTACCACCTCTTTTACTAATTTGTTTGTAATAAAGACTTCATTTGGTTTTGCATGATGTTAGTGCATACGAATGAAAGAAGATTGAAAAAAAAAGATGCGACCATCACAGTACTTTCAGAAATTTGCTGTTCGAGATTTGTGTATTGGCATGAGTGGCTTAGAAGTTACAAGTGGCAGTAGCGAGAACAAAATAAAAAATACATGAGACAGAGCTTGTTCTTACCCCATTCCTTTGTCTACTTTGCATTCTACGATGACACCCTCAACAAGACCAGTCCGATCTGCCGTTAATTCTTGTATTTCTGCCTGAGTCATCACAGCTTCACAGAGTGCCTCTAGATTACGCCCCTGACAAAGAAAATAACACATGCTTTAGATTACCCAGGGTGGACCCATATAGTAATATTATTATCTACCTTGCATTCTACGATGACACCCTCAACAAGACCTGTCTGGTCTGCAGTCAATTCTTGTATTTCTGCTTGAGTCATCACTGCTTCATACAAGGCCTCTAGATTACACCCCTGGTATAGAAAATAATAGATGCTTTAGATTACCAAGGGTAGACTCATCTATCCACTTAGCATTCCACTAAGACGCATTTAGAAAGACCCATCTGGTCTCCGGTCAATTCGTGGATCTCTGCATGAGTCATCTCTGCTTCACAGAGTGCATCCAGATTATGCTCCTGGTAAAAAAATGGATGAAATGTTTTGGGGTTACTCAGAGTAGACTCAAAACTCCAATATGTTGCATTCCATGAGTAGACCTTCCATCATACCAGTCTAAACTGCAACCAATTCCCGTAGATCTGTTTGGGTCATAGTTTACAATCTGAAGATGTGATTTGGTTTACCCGGGCTAGAGTCACATGACAATGTTATATAATCTACTTCATATTCTTAAATGATACCTTCCATCCAACAAGTTTGCTGTAGTCAGTTTCTGGATATCTTTCTGAGTCAATTAATGACAAATAATAACATGTTTTTAGATTACCCAAGGCAGACCCAAATCAAAATTATCTATTTGCAGTCAACAATGACACCTTTCTTCTGATCAGTCTCATATGTACAGGGTAGTTAGTTCCTGAATCTCAAACTGGGTTATCACCGCTTTACACAGAGACTCCAGATTATCCCCTTGTAATAGTTTTTGTTTACCCGAGTAGACACATGTGTCAATAACACTATCTGGTACAATAATACTGAATAACACTAGAGTACAATACCTTGAGTGCTGAAACTTCCACACACTGGATATCTCCACCGAATTCTTCAATCACAATATCATTGGCTAACAGATCTCTCCTTGTGAACTCCTGTATGGACAAAAAAAAGAAGAAGCATATCTCAAAATATCTGCTCACTTGCAATGTTTGGGATGACACGTACAAACGAATGTAACAAAAAATCATTGATGAGTGGTAAATGAATTAGAAGAGAAATGGATTTACATTTATGCACATTCTTTTTAGTAAGGCATATTCATATTCATTATCATATTCATATGGTAGACCACGGTGGTGGTTAGCGAGACATGTGACCTGCTGTGTACGTAACTATTGAAGCAAAACCACTTTATTGAACAGGCCTTTCGGAAACCAATATCTGATAGTGAAGATGAGAGTGGATTTCAAGTGAACTTGTCAAGCTTTTTAACAAACCACTTTTACAGCGAAAGCCACATTGGAAAACTAGATCAATAAGAAAAGGGTCATAGATAACATACAAACTTACTGGATCTGCATCAGGCTTGTCACACTTGTTCAATGCTACAATAATGGGAACTGAAGAAGAAAGAAAAGAGAACATATTGTCACATTATGCTCCGCATGCTCCAAGGGGTGGATGCAGGATTTGTCATGGGGGGATGGGGAGGGGTGGGAAGGATTTGAGAGCAAGAAAAAGATCCAAAGATGCGAGAAAATTGGAAAGGACCACTAATAAATTGACAAGCA
Organism: Temnopleurus reevesii; assembly: GCA_036244855.1. Classification (NCBI taxonomy): domain Eukaryota; kingdom Metazoa; phylum Echinodermata; class Echinoidea; order Temnopleuroida; family Temnopleuridae; genus Temnopleurus; species Temnopleurus reevesii. The sequence continues at coordinate 13,358 of BQKZ01006589.1, read as the reverse complement.
AAAAGATGAAAGAAGAAGAAAAGTCATTTTTTCCACTAAAATTTGAGGTGGGCAAAATTGAATGAGCCATGCAATCCCAACCAGTCATCCAGCTCCGACCATGGGTCTGATTAAACTAGTCTGCTCTATATGAATGCTGGAAGCATATGTGTAAGGAAGTCTAAAGCTCTAAAGTGTTGACAGCTATTACTTGGATATATCTTGTCAGATATTATTCCAACACATATATGTCATCTTTGAGTTTTGAGAGCTTTTAGCATAGTAGATATTGAATATATAAAAGTCATAATACCCAAACCAGATGTTCTTGATAAAATCTCTGCCATTGTAAATCATCCTCATGGATTATTTATTACAATTATACTAATAATGAACTCATTTTCTCTAGCGCTTATCATTCTTCCATGAGGAGTTCCTCAAGTGCTGCTCTACAAATGCAACATTATTGCACCAGTATTTAATAGAAGTGCAGCTATTTAAAGGCTCATTAGCTTTCAAATAAATTTCTGCCAGGTCCTTATTCACTTCACTTGTAGGGAGTTCAGCAAAATGAGCATGAAATCTTGCTGAATGAAATTAATGACATGGTTGGTATTCAAATCTGGGAGAGTCAGGTCCACTACTCAATGCATCAATTGTCAGGATTTCTGTAGTAACAAAATGCATTGGCCTCCAAATAAACACAATACAAAACTTTGGTTTACCTCCAGCCTTTCTTGCATATTTTATGGATTCTTTGGTTTGTTCCATTACACCATCATCCGCCGCTACGACCAGGACGACGATGTCCGTCACCTCTGCACCCCTCTCTCTCATGGCCTTGAAGGCTGCGTGGCCAGGCGTGTCAAGAAATGTGATGATCTGGCCTGATGGTAGCTGGACTAAAATCAAAAGAAAAATCTGGGTTATTGAAGAAAAAAACAAGTAGTTTGTGACATTTAAATATTCTTTTTGCGTAGGTTATACAGAACCTCATGATGAGAATGTCCATACAAAGAACTTTTCCTAGAAATATAAATAACTATCATAGGAAATGGATTGCATATTTATGCACTGTCCAATATAAAGACTACTTACCTTCATGTTAGAGTAGTCCTTTGGTTCTTTGAAAACATAAGCAAATTTCATTTTAATTTGGTTATTTTATTTTCTATTTCAGTAAGCTCCTTCCTTACACCCTTTATATTTATGCACAAGACCCTACAGTTTCATTCATGATGTATACATGTGAGCACAACTCAAGTTATTAATCTCTTGTAATTTTTTTTCATCATTTTGGAAAAATTTGAATGTTTAGGTAGATACATGTACTGTGAGCTGATGAGGTTTATATGGATTATGGTTCCAACAGACCCATCCCAATGAAATATTTGTCAAAGATACACAGCATATTTAAATATTTAAGAAAGGGGAATTGTTTATACAGTGTACAATTAGCGTATGCTAAGTAAGTAAAGTAAGTCAACTAAGCACATCTGATTTAAAGTTCAATCCAAAGTGTTATTCAAGGTACTGCCAACCTACTTGTAACAATGAATTGGGTTTTCATTAAAAGCCCTCTAGCGATCTACAATGTATCATTATTAGCTTGGTTTAAGCAATCAGTGCAGCTAAAAGGTGCAAAAGCTTATCATGGCAAGGAATAAATTCCTGCAAAGAATGATAAAAATGTTCATCAATTATTTTGGAATCTCACCTTGGAATGCTCCTATATGCTGAGTGATGCCTCCTGCCTCTCCAGCCGCTACTGATGTCTTCCGTAGCGTGTCCAGCAGGGTGGTCTTTCCGTGATCAACGTGGCCCATGATCGTCACTACCGGAGGGCGGGACTTCAGCAATGAAGGCTCAGCTGGTGGTCTAAAATAGAAAAAACATTATTTCACTGAGACATACTGTATGAGCCAATATTTTAACGTGCATAGAGTTTTAGCAAATTCACTGAATTTCAGACATGAATTTATGTACATAATAGCGGGTAGTTGTTTTCACGTTTTGAAAGATCATTGTACGCAAGTTATGAGTAGACATTTTAGCTAATTCATTGACGCGAAATTAGCGAAAATAAAACCAAAGTGAAAATTTCAGCTTTACATTACTCCTTATGCTGAAAAGGCAGTAAATGTGCACTTGTCTGATTGCATAACAAATGATAATGAACGGCTTTTATATAGCGCTTATCAACTCTTATGAAGAATTCTCTAAGCGCTCTACAATTGCAGCATTATTACCCTGGCTTTAGCCCGGCAGCCACTTCATGAGCACACTTGGCATTTCAAGGAATAAATATTCCTACCAGGTACCCATTCACCTCACCTGGGTTGAGTGCAGCACAATGTGGATGAATTTCTTGCTGAAGGAAACTGACGCCCTGGGTGGGACTCGAACCTACGACCCTCTTGATGAAAGGCGAGAGTCATGACCACTACACCACGGCGCCTCCACAATTGCAAGGCCAAATAGCAGAGCAATGCCACTGACATCCAGAGTTAAATACTGGGTATTGGTTAGATGACGTCTAAACCATGGATTTAAGGGTACAGTTTGAACCAAGACAGACTTCATCAAAACTCTCGGGAGGGATTGATGACATCCAGACTATGTGGACAGCCCATGTGAGATATCGTCTGATGGGCATCTTCCATTGTTGGGAAAGGGGCAAGGAAAGAACACTCTTTATTCTTTTTTTTTTCTAAAAAAAATTCAAATGATAGATAATTAATAACTACATCTGTCATTTAGTATGATTTCCTGAATACCCACTCACCTACTCAAAGTAATCTGTGAAAAAGTTGCAAAAGTGCTTTCTTGAAAGTTGAACAAAAATTATATTCAGATAGAGATAAACTATAAGGCCTGTATTCCAATAGCAAGGTTTATCTTAACCCAGGTCTAAGTCATTGTCCTTTAGACTCTTGGTATAACTTTTCAATAGCCCGGGTCTAAATAACAATGGCTTAGTCCAGGGTAAAGTTAAACCTCGCTATCGGAATACGAGCCAATGATTTGGAAGTACTAACTTGTCCTTACCTTGGATATGCATCCTTGTCTTTGGCAGGTTTTTCCTTGGTCTTCTTGATGCGTAGATAATGCATGTCTGATTCGGTCACGATTTCTTCAATAATTGATGGTTTCAAGACTGATTAAATGAAGAAGACACAAAATAGAAAGAGGGCAAAAATTACAATGAAGGAGAAAATATTGTATTTCATTTCATTCATTGTTGTTTATATTGATATGTTGTAATGCATTGAGTGCTATTAGTTAGAAAGTGCGCATCATAAATACTTATTACTATAAATAATAAGTTATTACTATAAATTATTACTATAAATAACACAAATAGATATGAAGACTAGAGATGGGGAATGGAGGAGAGAATAATATATATCAAAATATTTCCAGAACCCATCTATAAATCTAGCACTCGTGTGTTTATAATACATTATTTATTGTTTGTGTCGAAAGTTTTGTTGAATTGTCTATTATTCAAAACAACAGATTGAATCATTTACAAAACGTAATTGTTGACCTATTAATATACCTGCTGTAACAAGATAGTCCATCAGGGGGCGAATCCCCCCTAAAGCCCCTAGCTTTTGCAAAAATGGTAAGGTAAAACATCATCTTCTAGAGACTTAAATTGGACTTGGTATAGTAACTGTTTTAAATGATAAATAATTAAAAAAAATAATAAATAAACAAATTACTACATGCACTGAGACTCTGTCATCTGACTGGTGATGACTTAACTATTTAGTTTAAAAAAAAAGAAATACAAACCGCACATATCTAGACAAATTAATCCTGTTAAGCACTTGCATTATCTCTTACAAAAGTTCAATTTCTAAATTTCTGAAAAATATTTCAGATGACAACTTGTTGACTCGAATTTTTTTTAAATTGAATAATAATAATAATACATAACATTTATTAGGCGCTTAATACAGATGTTTCTAAGTGCACAGTATTCTGATTATGAAGAGATTATTATTATTATTATTCATTAAGTGAAGAAAAAGAGTAGGAACAGTAAAATCAAAATTTTTTTTTTTTTTTTTTTTTTTTTGGTGGTGCGGCCACAGACGGTTACGATCGGCGTTACAGACGGAAAAAATAACCGGTTACCGGCTATCAACAAGAACCCGGTGTACATAATGATAAAACATAGCAAAGATTATTACCTGCCGATGGTGAGAATTCAATTGTAGTATCCAGTAGAAATTCATAGATATAATCTGAAAAGAAAAGTAAATTGTACGAAGAGGGTAATAACATTTATTCAGTAAATTATTAAAAAAATCATTGGAAATCTGAACAGAAGTTATCCAATGCCATTGAATAACTCTATATCAACGTTCTTCTAAACACACTTTCTTCAACATATTATATCATTACAATTCCACAAATATCATATACTTGATGATTGCAGTCTACAATTTTGTACAGGGTGATGTTCTATACAGCTACGAATTTGAAGTTTACTCATCCAAAATTGTTCCATAGTTACAATGGAGCTTGAAGTATATTCAACACAAAAAAAAAATAATTAAAAAAATCTGTTTCAGGAAGGAGAGAAATACATGCAATGCAAGTCAGAATTCTTTGCTCACATACTATCACTATAAAGCTCAGAGCAATATAGTCCATTGACCCCACTGTGATCCCCTAATCCTGAGCTTTATAGTGATAGCAAATCAGCAAAGAATTCTAACTTGCACTGTACCTTCTTCTACACCCATCGCCTCCTGAAGCTGCTTGACTGTCATTGGTCCTGATACAGCAATCACCTTCTGCTTCTGAAGCACTTCTAGGTGCTTCAGTAGCTTCCCTTTCTTGCCAGGACGGGGTCCCTTCTTGATCATCTTGGTCTTATTGGTGGATGTCCCACCTCCTGCATAGCCCCTTGTCCAGACGCATGCTGCTGTCAGCATGCCAGACCTGTTCTGATGAATCTGCCCACTAGAAAGGTCTATTGTGGTGTCTCTAGGTCCGCCAGGTATATGGAGGTGTCTTGCCGAAGTTTGGACCTGACATCCTGGAGCCATCTTTATCCTGCATTGCTGCCTGAACTGCTGCTTGAAGAAGCGCTGCATCAGGTAACTCATTCTTCCACTCCCCAGCAATGACATCTTGTCCGTCTTGCTCTCCAACCTGATAGAATACAAAAAGCAAAATGAAATTAAATCATCTCTATTTTGCCCTACCTCTATTAGAAAATAGATTCTTATGATTTAAGTTTGTGCAAATATTAATCATTGAAAGAGAGTGTGGATATTTAATGCCGAATAAGAATTGAAGACATAGGTGGGTTGTAGGCTAGGTCTAGCCACCAATGAATGGATATCACTGTCTTCTTTAAAGCATGCATCAGCGAATTGAGTTAAAGTTTCATTTTAAGGCTAAACTGTTAAGTCATTTCTATAGACCTTGACCTTAGACTAGGTTAAGCAAAATCCATCATCAGATGAGCTGACCAAAAAAAAACACTGCCTGTGCTTTATTCACTCAGCACAATATGACCTAACTAAAGTCCGAGAGCTTCTGGCTCTTCTTGGAGTTGGACTTGGGTGGTCGTTTGTATAATTTGGTCATCTGAGCTGAGTTGACCACTCTGCGTAATCCTTAAAGTTAAACTCAGTCTCAGGTAACCAAATTATAAAAACTATCACCCAAGACAAGAAGAGCCAGAAGACTTCGGACTAAAATGACCCTAATAACTATCGGCAAACCCTGAGAATAGCGACCAGATGTGCACAATGTATTCAATTTGTGTACAATCCTATGGAAGCGTGTGGTAGTGCGTCGGCACGGCGATGATATTTTGCACCTCAGATTCAACCAACAAACATTTGTAAAGTTGGCTCAACTTTACACTTTTTAACACCAAAGTCAATTAAATTTTCAACAAATTTCTTGAAATATGGAAGGAGGAGAAAGAAAATAACATTTCAAACCATTATTCTGTTTATAAAATGTAATAAAAGTCGCTTTTGGACTTGTTTTGTGGATGCATGGTTACTAGATTGATAAAACGGGTCTATTTCGATCAGGATTTGCTTCGCTGAGGCTATCGCCTGGCTACGCATCCTTCCTCAATAGACCGTTAACGCCGCTAGAGACGCCTGTGATGAAGATCAAAAAAATGGTGGTCGCTACCAAAAATCACGATAAAAACACGGATTTTAATTATTTTTTTTGGAAACCTTCAAGGTAATCTTAAAGAATATATCTTTTTTAATCGTATTCATTGTTAATTGTTTATCATAGAGACGTAAATTAGCGTATTTTCGTGAGGGTGCGCGGCAGCACCCTTTCTCCCATAGACGCTGTGTATTGTAGCTTCAACAACCTGCACTACACGCTGAATTGGGGCGTTTTCTGACTCTCTGGAGGGGGCACCACCAAAAGTCAGAAATCGTTAAAAAACCCCTCCGAGAGTCAGATTTTTCTGTCTACATGGTTACCTGTCATGCCTGTGACTGTACGTTTTAGTGTTGTGTATTTTGGACTTCTGCCGCCGATGTTTGCCATTTTTACATGACGCGTGCACGCAATCTGGTCGCTATTCTCCGGGTTTGCCTTACAATCATTACCAAAACTTTAATACATTACAAGTTTAAATTGATCTTGACTGGGATCATGTATCTTGAAATGTAAATAGCTTTTCACGATTCACCACACAATTTTCAACGCATGGGACTGCTTTAAAAGTTTACAGTGAAGCAATTGTCCTCTGCTCCCGACCGCACGTGAACACACAACTACACTACACAATCTAATTTATAGACTTCTTTGCAAAAACCTTTGAGAATTTTGCAAATGTGAACGTGGGTGTAAAGCCACATCTCTTTCAGCTTACCAATTGAAAGGAAATTAGCAGCTAGTAGCGGGTTTCTGCCGACAAACGTAAGACCACTTACACCGCCTGCGCCACATCGAGTACGGAGCTGAGCAAAGAAAACGAGGATGAAGCTGCCGGGGAATTGTCCCGGGCTTTGAGGGGACGGATCCGCTCATCTTTTCTGGCTAACGCTATTGCTGGTATGTAAGTTCTCATGCAGGCCGAGGATTTTTTTTATGGGGTTGAGGGGGGATTGGCGTGCAGATCTGACCAGCCATCACAAAGTTAAGAATTTCCCAAGTTTGCTTTATTAAATGGAGACTTTGAAAGTTTGAGGGGATTGTCTTGAGCCGTCAGAATTTATGTTATAGTTACACCATCTGGGGCATCCGGAATATTGATTGACTGTTGAAATTTATTTGTGAAATACATGATTCTTTAAATTAAAACCACACAAATTATATTAATAGAGAAATTAATATAACCAGCCGATAAGCCAGCATTTTGCCGACTTGTGTTAAAAAGAAAAAAGTCAAAAGAAATATCGGTGCCAGCCCATTCAAGTGAGTTCCAACAATCCCTTTTTGGTGGTGGAGGGG
>BQKZ01006588.1:1917-19766 GCA_036244855.1 Temnopleurus reevesii | reverse complement strand
TTTTTTTACAGAGCCCCTAGTAGACCAATCTACCCTCTCCGGGGGGATGCCCCCTCCCATACAGAGGGCCTCAGTGGAAGAGTTCATCCATATCTTTGTTAACAACTCGGCTCAACTCATGGAGTTCTTAGAGCATATGATCAAGGTACACGCCTCATTTTAGTATTGAAAAAAGAGTCAACCCCACAATAATAATTTTTTTAAACAGGAGCAGACAAAATTGATGAGCAAAACAAAAATTGTTTGAAGAAATTTGGACAAGTAAAAAAAAAAAATGAATTATTAAAGATTTTGAAAAATTAGCAAATTAGTGAAAATTTTCAGACATGTTGCCAGCTTGATGACATCATGGGTGCATTACTAAACAGACTTTCCTTTATATCTATGGCACAAAATTCATCATTTCTACAGAAAGGTACAATGCTTGTATGAATATAAACATGCAAATAGGAGATCTACATATCTATCTTGAAGAAATCCCGTAGTTAACATTTTGAGGAAATCATATTTTTGGAGGAAAATTAGCATTTTATAACTTTAATATAAATATTGTAAACAATCAGTTGTGAATCTAGAACGACATCAATTGCCAATTTGTCTAAATTTTCAAATTTTCATAACTTCCTTATTAATTGTCCGATTTATCTCAAACTTTTTTCTTTTGTTCATCTGATTTTTCTGCTCCTGTTGAAGAAATAGTATTTTGGGGCAGACTCTTCTTTTAACTTCTAACAAAGACTATCCCCATTTTATCAACTACTCAGCATATTGTAGTTGATCAGTTTTTATTACCATGTGTGCTAGATTTTTTACAGTGGTTTTCATTATTAATGGCATCAGATGTCAAAAAGTATAATTTGAATATTTTTAGCCTCGGCCACTTTTGTTGAGAATAGCATCCACTCAAATATTTCCACTCAGCAAGATGCTATAGATACTGGGTATAGAAAAAACTTAGAATATCAGAATTTCGACATGCTCATTTGCGTTGCCAATCTGGTTCCAAGACAACAGCATTACTGTATGTTAATAATTCTTTGCCTTAAAATAGCCATAAGAATTAATTTTTCTCTGCACATTAAGAATGGCTTCGAGCTTTTTACAAACCATGCAATCTGTATGTAGACATATAATGTTTTTGTTTATTAATAATATGAATAATAATATGAATAATTATATAGAGCCGGTATCCGCCAGGCTCTGACGTTCATGGCACTCAACAGAAAACAATAATTGTAAATAATCTCCTCTGATATCAAAACATTTTCAGGTCCAGACAGAATCATCAAGTCAGATCTACAACACTCTCCTAGAGCTCTATCTGCATGACATGGCCCATGAGACGGAGCGACGCCCTCGCTTGGAACTCGAGAGAAAGGCTATGGCATTGCTACAGACAGGAGAGGTGAGAGTGTGATTTTGTTATGGGGAAGGATGGTTGAGAGTGCAAATTGTGTTTTGTAAATATTCACTAAGTCCTAAGTGTAGATAGGCCTATATGGGGGTGTTGTTCAAAAGTTGCAATTGTTCGCAAAATGCAGTTGATCGGAATCAAAATCATTGTTTCATGTACATCTTGTTAAATGCGCACACAAAGTGCAAATTTAAATGCGCGTTACAATTTGCAAAGTTGCAGTTGTTTGCCGTTGATTTTGAACAACACACTTGTGTGTACCAGGTTAACCCATTGACTACTGAAACCTGGTTGTACCTGCAGAAAGTCTCTTGGAATTAGAGAATTCAGTGATACTGATCAGTATAAACTGAAAGGTGCCAGGTTGACCTATTCTTGCATGTTGTCATGTTTTTATCCCATGGAATGAGGTAATTGATATAATGATATAATATGGACTAGCCTTGAGGGAGACACAACATTTATGGCCCTGAGTAGAATCGTATTGCCCTCGTCTTCGACTCGGGCAATACGATTCTACTCAGGGCCATAAATGTTGTGTCTCCCGAAAGAAATAGTCCATATTATTATTATTAACCAAATCAGACATCTAGAGCGAACACGAAATCCATGAAATAAAAAGGTAAACTTACCAGCAGACTGAATTTATGCACGTACATGTAAACCAATGGCAAAAGTGGTTGCTCGCGAGATCGCGTATTTCGTATGCGAATTTATTGCCCGCTGTTTTTACACACAAAATCCCATAGACATTTGACCGAGGGCAATAAATTAATTTATGGACCGCTCGGTCTTTTACGGGGCGATAAAGTGTAAAAATCACATTGCTCAGATGTCTGATACGGTTAATAATATTGTTTATGCAATATTTTAGTATAGATTATTTGGCTGCTGATGGGTACATGTACTATTATTAGCCTTTGTCAGTTCAGGAATAATGATGGTAATTATGATGATGATGACAGTAATGATGAGGATCATGATGATAAGGATGATGAAGCTGATTTCGACAATGTAATTGACATCGAGCATTACCCAGGCTGTATTTTGTCACCATCTGGCATGAAAGCATTTCAACCGTGAATTATCCCTGCAAGGTGCACATGCCGATGCAGCACAATTCCTGTTAGTGTAGCAGAAATGCAGACAAAATTTATGGTGTTGAGAATTTGTACCCGAGCTAGGATCCAAGCTCAAGATTTTCTGATTGGAGACACAAGCCATCCTTACAAATGTGATGCTATTTATCAAGTGGGTAATCATTTCGGCACATCTTGGTGTAGTGGTTCTGACTGTCACTGGTCAACCAGAGGGGCACGGTTCAAATCTTGCCCAGGATGTTAATTTCCTCCAGCAGTGAAATTCCTCCCCGTTTTTTTTATGCAAGCAACCAGGTTAGGTGAATCATGGGTACCGGGCAGGAATATTAATTCGGACTTGAAATGCTTCTGCAGCAGGATGGCAAACAGCTAAAGCCATGGTTATTATCATACTAAAATCATCTTAAGCATCCTGCAGAGTAGATTTGTGCTCTCCATGAATTACAAAGATGCAAATTATTAGACAGTATTTCTATTATGATGATCATTTTGTGGGACCAAAATATCACCCTTTTGTATTATTCAATTCATATACATCAAAATCACAAATTTCTAAGGCCTAAAGTAGATTACCGTATGTTTCTAACAACAGACACGCTATGATATTGACCAGGCCCTTGTACTCTGCCAGATGCATAGCTTCCAGAAGGGTATACTCTACCTATATGAAAAGGCCCAACTGTAAGTATTTAAAAAAATGTATATATGATTTTTTTTAAAGCCGATTATTGTATTTTGTCACATTTGATTAACTTTTTTATGAATGTCTACCTATTCTTTCATTTTTCCATGCAATATTTTATTCTCTCTAGGCAACTTTTATTTTGGTTTCTTTACCAAGTGGTTTTGTTTGCATTTTCTACACACCTCTAATTGAAGTACTATTCTGTTTGTATACTTGGGGAGTACACACAATATAGAATGTGCTTTTTATTGGTTGCAGTGCCTAAGCTATTGGCTAGGGCTATTTAATCCCTACCATCAGATTTATTGCAACACAAAAAGGCTTGAAGAAGATAAATACAGACATTCATATAGGGTAATTCCATAAAGGAGTTAATCTATTTGCTTATTCATTTCCTACATTCTCTCATTTTACTTCACTTTCAATTTTTCTCCAGTCATAATTATTTGACATCATCACATTTCTCTATATGAATTATAAATTAGCTTCAAACCATGATAAGATATTCGACCAAATTCCTTTTGAAAGCATCAGAGGTACTTGCAGGATCTGTCACCTTTTTTCTTCAACTGTTTTATACATTTTTATTTTCCTTTACGATGCAGCTATCAACAAATACTTCACTTTCACATGGAACATGACAGCTACGACCAAATCATTGAAGACTGCAAGAGATATGGGTAAGAGATTATTGAGGAAATCATTACGTAAAGAATTAAAGACGTATTTGTTCATGTATTCAAGTTCATATTATTTTATTCCTGTAGAGAATAGGAGGTTATTGTCCAATTTAAGGGCTGAATCTGGGATTTGACATGTAGGGGGCAATAAGGACAGCTGATAGCATTAAAAAATCCATAGAAGGGAGCCTCAATTCTAAAGGGGGGGGGGGGCATGTAAGGGTAGCTGAGCACTTGTAACCATTTTGTTTTTGTAGAATATGATGCAAATCATAGCCACATCTTTATGTATTATCATTGCTTTATTATTGCTTACAACACCCCTATGTCTGCTATAAAGTTGTACACTTGACAGGCGCGGTTCGAGTCCCACCCATGGCGTTAATTTCCTTCAGCAAGAAATTCATCTACCGGTACATTGTGCTGCACTATGGTAGGAATATTAATTCCTTGAAATGCTACAGGGTATGTACCCTGGTGTAAGCCAGGCTAAAGCCAGGGTAATCATAATGCAAAGCACCTTGAGCACTCCACAGAGTGGATACGTGCGCCATGTGAATTGCATATATTACATGTATTATTATATGAATGCATCGATTGTATGCATATATTGTCAGGTTGTATGTAATCCAGGGCTGCCAACTTAAAATTGTATTTTTGGTCTTTTTTGCTTTAATGAGGGGTACCATATTCAGGAGATGTCGGTAATTATTCAGAATTATAAAATTAATTAAATTATAAATACCAACATGTATCCACCTGTCGACCTCAAAATCTTATATTGAATTATTTTCAACAGGAAACATGGTCAATATGCTATACATTTGGATAGGGTCATGAATAGACAATTAGATATTGTCTATGGAGTCGGATGCAATGCATCAAATTATATGAAGATGCTGTGCACTCATAGATATCTATAGATCTTCGTACTCCCTTAGAAGCAAAAGAGGACAGAAAAAATTAAGGAATACGATTTTAGTAGGCAGGTCTGGTATATAATAATAATAATAATAGATGCAATTTATATAGCGCACTCTGCTGAGTGCTCAAGGCGCTTTACATTATTATTACCCTGGCTTTAGCCCGGCAGCCATTCATGGCGCACTTGGCATTTCAAAGAATAAATATTCCTGCCAGGTACCCATTCACCTCACCTGGGTTGAGTGCAGCNTGTATATAAGGAAAGGTTTTTGTCTGTTGTAATTGTGTTCGTGGTTTGCATTGTCCAGGGGAACAAAGCAAAAAGATAAGAGAGGGTCATGCGATTATCTCGTAAATAATAAAATTAGTGCTAATTTTACTGATCTCTTGCTGAAGGAAATTAACTACACGGGTGGGTTTCGAACTACTGACCCTCTAGTTACCATACCATGAGTTTTCCCATGTGATTCTTAATTTGACTCACCCCAGGAACCAAGATCCTAACCTGTGGGTACAGGCCCTCTCCTACTTCGCTGCCAAGGAAGAGAACTGTAAACCATTCATCGTGGAAGTTCTTTCCCAGATTGATCGGAGGAATCTGCTGCCCCCATTGTTGGTAATCCAGACGCTGGCCCATAATTCCACAGCCACACTGTCCGTCATCAAGGTGAGCATGGCTTTGCTGCATCAAAGGTTTTATTTGATTGAAGACCTAAAGATTATCAACAATAACAAATCAGTCATTTCTGTTACAGAAGTGTTATAATTTTGATTTTTAAATTTGTGTATGACTTACGCGATGGAAAATGGTAAAATTTCTCTTGACCAGCATCAAGTAAAAGAAATTTGAACAATTAGAATAAGAATCTTTCGAAATTTTCATTTTTGCTTTATTGCCTTCATGTGTTAGCTCTATCAATAGAGTGCTCGCCTCACAGCTTGGATGTCGTGAGTTCAATCCCTGGTTGTGACGTGCGAAAAGTTGTGAAAAGAATTCTTGCTATACTATTTGATGACTTGTTTAATAAGAACACAATAGGGGAGCATCACTTTGGAGCTGCACATCAAGTGCCAGGCCCTCAAATTATTTGGATAAATGAGCAAATCAGTGAAAATTTTCAGATATGTTGCCAATTTGATGACATCATGGGTGCACTACTAGCCAGAACTTTCGTTTTATTTATGGTGTAAAATTAATCATTTATACTGGGAAGTACAAAGTTTATATTAAGAATATCATGCAAATAGGGTATCTATATAATATCATGCAGATATCCTACAGTTAAAGTTTTTTGGGAACCACATTTTTTGTGAAAAAAATAACATTTTCTAACACTGATATATGATAAACGGTCAGTTTTGCACCTATGACGTCAGCATTTGCCAATTTGTCTTAGTATTTAAACATTCATAGCTTTCATATTTGTTGTCCGATTTTTCCTCATTTTTTTTAAATTCTGTTCATTTGATATTTCTGCTCCTGTTGAATGAATATCATTTATGGGTAGACTCTTCTTCTAAACTACTCTTAAACAATTATTTTTACCACTACCATCCTCTAATTTTCAGGATTACATTGTGAGACGTCTGCAGGCAGAGAACGATCAGATTGCTGATGATGAGAGGCTTATCAAGCAGTATAAGGAGTGAAAATAGATTAAAAATTGATTTGAAGGATAAAAACATGGTCAGATTCAAACCTGAATCTCACTCATTTTTAAGAAATTATACTCATTGTTTTTACCACTACCCTCCCCTAATTTGCAGGATTACATTGTTAGACGTCTGCAGGCAGAGAATGATCAGATCGCTGACGATGAGAGGCTTATCAAGCAGTATCGGGAGACAAAGTAGATTAAAAATCAATTTGAATGATGAAAACATGAACAGATTCAAACATGGTCGGATTCAAACCTGAATCTCACCCATTTCTTTCACAATTGTTTTTACCACTACCCTCCCCTAATTTGCAGGATTACATTTGTGAGACGTCTGCCGGCAGAGAACGATCAGATTGCTGACGATGAGAGGCTTATCAAGCAGTATCAGGAGACAAAGAAGATTAAAAATCAATTTGAATGATAAAAACATGGACAGATTCAAACATGGTCGGATTTAAACCTGAATCTCACCCATTTCTTTAACAATGATTGTTTTTACCACTTCCCTCCCCTAATTTGCAGGATTACATCGTGAGACGTCTGCAGGCAGAGAACGATCAGATCGCTGACGATGAGAGGCTTATCAAGCAGTACAGGGAAGAGACGAAGAAGATGAAAAACCAGATTGAAGAAATGAAAACAAGGTCAGATTCAAATTGAATTATTCTTGCTTTATTCCAGTAAAGATCAATTTTAAGTTAGATCTCACTATGAGTTACATGTACATGTATAAACTTGTGCTGGTTTTTAATATTTTTTACCATTTCTGTTCAGTAATGCTTTGATTTTTATGAAAATGCTCTTCTTGAGGCAATATTGGTGCTCTTTACATGAAAATGTGAAAAAGTAAAAAAAAAAAAATGTTTTATGCCCTGTCCCTAAAAAGGTGAATACTGCAATTTTTTAGACTATTACTTGGCTCAGTCACAGTGGAGAAGTGGTCATTTTATGAACATATTCGTCATGGACAGAGTTTAATTAAAACAAAAACAAAAGATGAATAGCCAAAGAAAAAAGAAACCTGAAATGTTTCCTAAAAACAAGGCTGGTGTGATATAACTTTTGATTATTCAAAATATATGTTTTTGTACATTTCATGAATTATGGAGGTGATTTCAATCACAAAAGCACCCTTTGCGAATTGATTTGTTCTTGTCTATGAATGAACAAAAGTCTGACCTATTTTTATAACCAAGTAATTTGTAAGGATTGATGACCAGATTTGAAATATTTCAATCCAATTCTATCACTCTCTGTCTCCACCCCCCCCCTCCACCATAAACTCCTCCTTTTATATCCTTCACTCTTTCCCTCTGCTTTCTCCTGCCTTCACTTATTTTCTATTTTCGTCTTTCTCCCACTCTCTATCTTTTTCCCTTTCCCGCTCTTGTTCTCTCTCTCCCCTTTGGTTTCTCCTGCCTTCCCTTATCTTCTGTTTTTGTCTTTCTCCTGCTCTCTATCTTTTTCCCTTTCCTGCTCTTGTTCTCTCTCTCCCCTTTGCTTTCTCCTGCCTTCCCTTATCTTCTGTTTTTGTCTTTCTCCTGCTCTCTATCTTTTTCCCTCTCCCGCTCTCATTCTCTCTCCCCCCTTTGGTTTCTCCTGCCTTCCCTTATTTTCTATTTTCGTCTTTCTCCCGCTCTCTATCTTTTTGCCCCTCCCACTCTCGTCCACTTTCCCTTCATTCTCTCCCTTCACTCTCTCTCCTCTGCTCTCTCCTTGCCTTCCTTTATTTTCTACTTTCATCTTTCTCCCACCCTCTATCTTTTTCCCCCTCCCACTCTCGTCTGCTTTCCCTCTAACCCTCCCGCTTTCTCCCGCTCCCGTCTTTCTCCCCCTCTCTATCTTCTTCCCTTTCTCTCTTCAACTCATCTTTCTTTTTTTCTCTCTTATTGATTCCATCATACAGTGCTAAAATGTTCCAGGTATCAAAGTGCAGTGTATGCAATCATCCCTTGGAACTACCCTCTGTCCACTTTCTATGTCAACATTCCTATCACCAACAGTGAGTATAATACAGAGTTTTCGATTTCATTTGTCGCAGTCACAGTCGACCAGGAGTAAATCTTATTGTTTATGCTGTTTTGTTGCAGTTGCTTTGAGAGTTTGTAGAAAATGAGCAAGATTGTCCTGCATATCTTCCTGAGAATAGAAAGGTCTTGGACATTGGCGAAATATCTCCATTTTATCATTAAATGCTCCATAAATGCTGTACTTATTTTCGGTCATTTCCATACAAACATCTATCTTTGTAGAACTGTGCAGTCCATGTTCATTCTAAAATAAACTTCCTGATGACGTTTTGTGACAGCTGTTTTTAGCGTCGTACAAAAAAGGAGTAAGATTGTGGTGCATATCAAGTTCCTGAGAATTCATTGTAAGATAACATTTAAAACCGAAACAGAGCAAAGATCTACACGTACATGAAGAGTTTCATTAACAAATGAGACATGGTATGTGCCATAATCTAAATTCATATGTTCCATGTTAATAGAAAAAGAATATTTTTGTTGTTTTGTCACAGTTGCTTTGAAAGTTATGCAGAGAATGAGCAAGAATGTCCTGCATGTCTTCCCGAGAATAGAAAAGTGTTGGATATCATCAAAGCGCAAGAGCAGAGCAAAGATCTACACGAGCAATTTCACAGACAGGTTAGGCATTTGATATAATCTCATTTGATTCAATATGATATGATTTTGATAATTTGATCTGTTCTAATTCATTTTGATTTGATAATCTGATATTATTTGATGTCATTTTATGTGAATTCATATTTACCCAAGACTGCATGGCACCCAGCACAGATATTATTATGGACTATTGTTCTCAAATAACTTACATGCGCAGAATACAAAAGAATCTTTGATATGTTTCTAATTTGTTTGATTTGATCTATGTCAACTTGATTCAACTTCATTACACTCAATCCAATTTGATACAATATAGTATTATTTGAGCATGTTTGTTTTTATTTGATTACATGTAATATATGATTTTTATGATTTTTTTTACATTATTTGATTATATAAAGTGACTGACTTTTTGATGGTAGGTTTACGAATAGATTTGTACACAAAAGTTGTTCTTGACAACTAGAACGCTTGCCTGAGGCTTGCGCAACATAGCAATAAGTAATAAATGTAAACTTGATTCCAATTATTGTACTTTGATTGTAACTAACCGGTCGAGAGAAGCTGCCTGACCTAGCAACAAATTTAATACATAAACTTGATTCCAAGTATTGAACTTCAATTGTAACTAACCGGTCTAAGGATTACCATGTACATGTAACTACGGCCTCCGGCAAGGAACTAGCATAAATTTGAATATATTAGAAAAATTACATGAGCATAATAACAAAAAGAAGATTTTTAAATTTTAGGTATGTATTATGATCATTTATGAATCATGAAGTTTATGAATGTTTTGAGTGTTCATACTACAGGTAAAGGTAAGAAGTGGATCATGGGCAATCATATTCATAGTGAGCAGAATGGACAAATACATTGGGCAAAGTAAACAACTCTTATTCAAGCCTTTACAATAGCTGTATAATACAAACAAAATTCCTTCTCCCTTGTTCTGTAAGTGAATGTATGACAGGTGTTGCACCTGTTCACTAAATAAACAGGGAATTAACTTTCATTTGTATGCTTACTGCCTAATAAAGTGAAGACTTGAATGGGATTGTTTACTTTGTCAAGTTTTTTTGTCCATTCTGCTCACAGTGATAATTCCTTGTTCTTAGTAATATGATTTGCCATCGCTTCATGCGAGCAAGGACAATATGTAGCATGTTTTGTCAAAATGGGTAAATTATCTTCTCGAGGGGCGTTAATTTCAAGCCAATGGCTTATGACCAACCCCTCCCATCCAGTGAATCTTCAATTATTCCACTCGTATATGTGATTTGATGTATATTTGTTGCATAGAAAAATCAAATCAAATCAAATCAAATTATATCAAATTTACATTTCAGCTGGAGAAATCACAAGATGGCTTCTCTGTTGTTGCAGACTACTTCGGAAGGGGAGTTTTCAATAAGGTAAAAGAAAATTGCTGCTTCTATGATATTAATTTTCTTCGTGCACCATTTGTATTGAAGTAGAACCTGCTTGTCTTGTGCATCATGTATCTTCATATATTACTGTGCGAGCTGAAATTTTATTTGTGGTTTTATTTTTTAGAATTTTGAAAGTGTTCTTTATTAAACCATGAAAAAAGTAGCGTGCGTATGTAAATTGTGTGCAGGAACAACTACCTGCAAAAGTGAGGCATTTTATTTGTGGCAATACATTAATCTTCTACATGAATCAAGGCCATGACAACATTGTGTTTGATACACAAATGCACACACTAATACATGGATTAGCACTACACGTACAGTAGCTGTGACTCCAGAGATCTTGTGAGTGTAGTCAGAATTTTTGAAAGAATTCTTTTCATTTCCAGCGTGGGTATTAGTATTTTTCTTCAAGTGGAAAAGGGATATAGTATTTTGATGAGCATATTTAAAAAAAAAAAAAAAGATCATGAGAACTTTACATGTGTTAGTTTAGGATTACGTTTTCATCAATGCAAGTGCGAAACTAACAACATGATGTGAGAACGCTTGATGAAATGCCTTTCACTCAAATATATGAACAATATAAAATTCCAGCTCGTTCACTAGTAAAGGTATGTTGTCATGCTGTTTGTTTATCGTAGCATTACATTATTTCCAAAAATATGGAATAGTCTCAGAGACTGGATGTCACATTATTCCTTTTTTTGTTTTTGTTGGGATATGTAATTAATTCTTGACACATTGGGATAGAGATTCTATTTTCCATTGTATGCACATTCATGATGCCTTTATATAAAGCCCTTGATCCTGACTGTGCTTTACTGTTGTGTTGTGTTGTATATACTGGTCTTTCTTAATGCATTGGTGTAACTGCATTTATAAAATTATCTTGATTTGTTATTGTTCATTGTAATATATTTAATGTTTGATGTACAGCGCCATATTAAAAGCGTCATTACTGACGGACCTGTGCGCTTTTAAAAGAAATTACCATTATTTAGGATAGGAATTATTTTGCTGCTAATTCAATCAATTTTTTTTTAGATTGGCAAGACTGACACTTTAATTTCACTGCTGCATTATGTTATTACTTTCACTGTTACTTGTTAGAAAGGGTGACATGAATTTAAAAAGTGACAAACGAAAAAAGAAAATTCGACTTCCTTTATAAACAGTGTTACCAGCTAAAATATTTTGCACAATATCAATGATCATATTATGTAAATTGAAAATGAAATAATTAATGTGTCAATTGCTGCATGGATACCACTATCCTCCTCATTTATTTAGCCATATTTTGAGAACTCTGAATCGGAAGTTGTTAATTAACCAACAAGAAAGAAATTGCTAACAAATCCGGACAGTATTAAAGAAAATCATCAGACAGTATTTTTCAATGCAGTTCACACCCATGGTTGTCTCTAACTTTTTGTCCACATGTTTCAATCTACTCAGTTGATTCTGTCTTCTGCGTCACTCTCTGACATCCCTCCTCTGTCTGATTCCGTTCCGTCTCGGACGATGACTTCTCTTCTTGACAACCTATCCCTCTAAAAAGCATGAAACCGATTGGTTGCCTGCTGATGCATTTTTTCTTTCTTTTGTGTCTGTGTAAGTGTTACACTTTCAAAAGTCCAAGAGATGCCAATCATTCCGGGAAAAAATTGTGTATTTCCATATGAATTCAAGGCTTCTATCACAAGTGAGTGGCTTAGAGTATGGCTATTGTCGTCTTGTTTGTTGTCACTTTTTGTACAGGTGTTGCAATATTCAAATATAAATTTTTAACTTATGAATAGTCCGGAATGGTTGGTATCTCTTAAATTATAGTGCTGTTTTTACACCTGAAGTGCTTGTATATATATTGACTGAATTCAAAGCACCTGTAGGGCTTATTTTCAAAAGTGTTTGATATAAATATAGAGTTTTAGGTTTGAAAATAGCACTTTAAATTCATGTACAAGCACTTTAAGGTGTTGAAAGCAGCACTTCATTCACAGTGTATTTGCAAATTGTGTTACGGTAAAGCACAGTTTGGTCTGGGTCATTGCGAACATTTTCCCTAAAGTTTCAAAAACATGAATTGCAAAATTGCGCAATCCAAATGTAGAAGCTATGTTTAAAAATGATTCAGGCTTGATGAAATTTATCACTTACTTCATTATCCATGCATATCGCACATTCTGAATTATAGCTTTTCATCTTTCTTCAAAGAAATATCATTATTGGATATATTTCTCACACATTTTCATTCACAGCTTTTGAATACTTCACACATTGCTTCCTTGTAAAATAACCAATAACTGATATATTGTGCTTCAATATAATATGACCATGGCCCAAGTTGTGTTTTGCCATAGTTTTTTCTGGTTATTGTTGGAATTTTTAAGCATTGATTTTGTTTGTAGAATGGGAGGATAACTAACATTGTTAGTCATTTGTGGCACATTGTATTCTGTTTTATTATTGATTTATTCTCGTAACTCTTACGTTAAACCCCTCCATGACGATTGAACACATTTCATGTTTGGTTTAACAACTTTTGATACAGGGTTCTAAATATATACCAGATGCACAAGTAGAAAGAGAAAAAAATTCTACTTGAAATCTGACCAATGTTATTTTGACATTATTTGCTCTTTTACACAAAGATTTTTTTTAAGAAAATAATTACTAAAATTGTCATAAATCCTTAAATTAGCAACACATCAAACATTTATAAATCACTATTTTTCATGCAAATTGGCACCTTTTCAACTTTTGATACACTTTTGGGCGACGATTCAATTTGGTAGCATTATGTTTAATTGGAATGTTCTAAAGAGAGTATTGTAAATTTTAGTGTTGCCAGTTTTGGAAAGGAATCATGAATATGTTGTATATGAAAGATTGTGATTAATTCCGCTGGGTGACGTAATGATAGATAGAATTTATTCAATATTGTCGCCAACGGCTCACAAAGGGGTGCACACGCTATACTGCTGTGTGAAGTTACCCGGAGGCTATGAAAAAAATTCATAGGCTGTACCGGGTTGGACTCGAACCCACGACCTCTGGATGACTAGACCAGTGTCATAACCACTAGCCCACCGTAGCGCCCTAGCGATAAGGTTCTATGTGAATCCAATGTGTTTGAAAGATTGTGATTAATTCAGCTGGGTGACGTAATGATAGATAACTTCACACAGCAGTATAGCGTGTGCACCCATTTGTGGGCCGTTGGCGACAATATTGAATAAATTCTATCTATCATATGTTGTATATGTTGTAAAATAATTCCTGTCCTAAAGCATGATCTTGAATGAATGTATCTTTCTAAGCATGCAGCCATCGATATGTGCATGTGTATTCACATTCACCAAATATTTATGATGTATGTTAAAGGGAAACCAACCCCTGGGATTATCGTGCNGACCTCTGGATGACTAGACCAGTGTCATAACCACTAGACCACCGTAGCGCCCTAGCGATAAGGTTCTATGTGAATCCAATGTGTTTGAAAGATTGTGATTAATTCCGCTGGGTGACATAATGATAGATAACTTCACACAGCAGTATAGCGTGTGCACCCATTTGTGGGCCGTTGGCGACAATATTGAATAAATTCTATCTATCATATATGTTGTAAAATAATTCCTGTCCTAAAGCATGATCTCGAATGAATGTATCTTTCTTAGCATGCAGCCATCGATATGTGCATGTGTATTCACATGCACCAAATATATATGACGTATGTTAACTTGAGCAGATGACATTCTTTGTATTTGGTTAAATCTGTAAATTTTTGTCATCGGTGTTGTTGTGGATCTAGATAATAATCATTTCTAATTGGACTCTATTTGTGTTATCACATTAAAATCTTTCATAGGAATTACCTGTCTTTATTGCCCGCCTGCTTCTACGAATCAGTTCATTTCAGTTTACTTTGTTTTCCATGAAAAAGGTGCATGATAAGCTTCAATGCAATCAAAATACATAGAACAAAAGTAGATGATAACAATGCAATAAATCAAAATGTGGTGGGGAACAGTAAAACAGAATTGGCCATACTGCCTATCATTGCTGTGAATAAAAAAAAACCACTATTATAACAAGTAAGAATCATTACAATACAGATTGTAACATAAAATTTCAGCTACCGGTAGATTGTTTCCTTGTAGAATTTTTCGATACCGGGCCACCCTTTATAGGCTGGCCATTATGAACAGCTTTGTCTGTAGTTTAATGATTTTATGGTTCTTTTTTTCCGTTTTGTGTGCATGTAGGTTACACTTGTGACTGACTCATTTCCCAGCCAATCAAAACCAGTGAAATCTGGTCAAAGGGCACAGCCCAGCCAGCCGTCAAGACCACCACCCCAAACCACTCAGCAAGCAAGGTCAGCCTATAATCCTCCCCGTCCCACCCCAAGTGCAATGTCCTCTGCCCCCAGACCCCAGGCAGGGATGCCTACCCAAGCCAAGAGCCAGGTAACACGTGTACCGCCCACAGCCACAGCTAGTTCGCGTCAGCAGCCTCCCCCACAGCGTCCGACGACACCTCCGACAAAGAAGACCCCACCCCCATCCCAGCAGCCCCCTCCAAGTAGGTCCGTGCAGCCCCAGCCAAGTAGGTCAGTCCAGCCCCCTCCCCAATCCACTGCGAGTAGGACCACACGCCCAGCTGACCCTCCTAAGAAGGCACATCAGCCCCCTTCTCTGCAGAGTCAAGCACGGAGCACCCCTCCCAGCTCAGGCTACAACCCCTTTGACGAACCCAGCGGGGCTGGATCGCCGGCGTCCCAGCAAGGGCGAAGCACTGCCACACCTGTTGCACCCGCGAGGCGGAGCCAGGCTGGGGGTAAAGGGTCTGGTTCCTCATCACCAGCAGAATACAACCCCTTCACCAACCCCACTGGTAGGGGTTCCCCATCATCGTCGGGAGGGGGTAAGCAAGCTGCAGCACCAAGAAGGCCTCCCACTCCTCCTAATCCATTTGATGAGCCTCCAAGCGCTGCTGGAACAAATCCTTTTGACGAGCCACCAAGCTCTACGGGAAAGAATCCATTTGAGAATGACATGAATGACGATGATAAAAACAACCCTTTTTTCAACTGAAATTTTGATTTACACCGTTGTTTTATTATTACTTTATGAACTGTTCAAATCATTTCCAATTAAAGTTGTGGTTCTCATTTAAAAAATGCAGCACCTTTATCACAGATAATACTAATAATAATCATCATTATAACATTTATTTGGCACTTTATACTGGCGTTTCGAAGCGCCTTGCTGTTGGTGAACTAAATCCTTAACAGTCAAATTAAATTGATTGAACAAAAAAGAGAAAAAAAAGGAAATTTAGGGGAAAATATGTGCTCTTCCATAAGTGAAGACCAACCCACAGCTGAGTTAGGTAACCTAGGCATTGAAGAGATTCTATTTTAAGTTTAAGAGGGTGTTGCTCAAAAGTTGCAATTGATCGCAAGATGCAGTTGATCGGGACTCACCATTCAAAATCATTGTTTCATGCTCGTCTTATTAAAATGCGCACACCACGCGCGAATGAAACTGCGCTTTATAATTTGCAAAGTTGCAGTTGATTTGCAGTTGATTTTGAGCAACACTCCCTTAGTCTTATTTGTTATGACCTTTCCTTGAGTGCTATTCACATCTTCACAAATTAAAAGGGATTCTAAAACGTTGTGATGAATCACTTTCTATATCTTTTTCTACATGTTAATTATGGAAACAATCTTGACAAAACAATATCGTATGTTGATGATTTATAATAATCAATGTTTTATGATTTGTTATCCCTATTTTTAGTTCATGCTCATGTATCTAAGTCTCCAACAAGTTCTTGAAACTATTTTGCTAATACTACAAACCAGAAATTTAATTGACAGCATCGTGTATTGTGAATCAAAATTATAGAATTCAATGAGATTTAAGATGCTAGCTCCATGTTTTGATTCTAATAGATAGAAATGTGTTTCTTTCTCTTCAGTTCCTAGTAAGAGTACAGTATAAGTGATATTTGACAACATCAATTTCCCCATAAAACTTTATATTAGACTTTTCATGTATGTATATAGAGATATTATACTTTTAAAAAGTTAAAAGATTATTATTTTTCACTGTCAATATGGGCTTCAAGCTCTTGGGTCTTGCCTTATATATTTTTTGGGGTGTGTACGTGAGCGAGAGACATTCAATAACTGAAGTGTGAAGTTGATTACACTGTGTTTGACTAGTTTAAAAACACAAACCCTAGACTTTCGGTGTGTGAGTGCGCAGAGCATGATACATGGTATGCATTGTGTGACTACATCACACACATACAGCATTGCTCTGAGAGCACGAGACACACAATGAGACACACAATGCATACCCTGTATCACTCTCTGTGCATGCGCACAACAAAACCCAAGGGTCTGTACTAGCAGACTAGTGTTTGACAGCTGATTTGGCCATTTCCAGATATATATAAAACTTGATTGGTAATTTATATACACATTTAAAAGACATTTTGATATTTTTTTTATAGCGCATGAGCATTTACTCCCAACTTTTCAAGATTTGAGGAGTGGCTATTGATTAATAGATTTGATTGTGATTTCAACCCAGATTTCAGACTATCAAAGTCATAGCAATTAGAAGAAATCAATCAATGCTATATCATGTTTTTATTAGGATGTTGATGATGATTCTCAGCAGGGCGCTACAAACCCACTTGCCTGCATGCCCGGGGCAACAAAATGAAGCTGTTGGGCAAGGAAATAAAACTGTCAATTGCCCGAAAGGCCAAGTAGCAGCTTTTTCTAGTTTTCATCTACATGTACAAATTGACATAGGCCATCAATTTTGGGCAAGACAAACCTTTGTTCGGACAAGTGATTAGAAAACTTGGTTGCCAGACTGAGCAACTGGTGAAAAGAATTCTTGTAGCACCCTGCTCAGTCAAATAATTCAATAAAGAAATTTACCTTTGTTATGTTCATGGGGTTGATTGAGCTTTGTGCAAATAAAAATGGAAATGCAAAAATTTATTGTAGAGATCTGTTTGCTGAAAGAAATCATTTTGTATTTATTCACATAATTATACTGTATGTGTTTTGCTATTGAATATTGTATAATAGCAAAAGTATATATGTAAGATTTGGTCTAAGTATAAAATTTAGAATTGATATTATGATGTTGAATGCATTTTGTTGTAAAAGTTTTTGCAATGAAGTCTTGACTCAAAGAGCTATCATGAATATATGAAATAAATGTGATCTATGAATTCCTATCACATATTTTGTTTATTGAGCTAAAATGTCGGGATTCTGAAGGGAAAAA
>BQKZ01006585.1:0-30127 GCA_036244855.1 Temnopleurus reevesii | reverse complement strand
AATATCGAGTACTTGCAAAGAACTTCAATTTGGAAAAATGAATGATTAAAATAATCTTATGTTACAAACAAAGCACAACGTGATTTGTGTAGACAAGGGAAAACTAATATGATAACCTCAAACCGGTTAAAAGCGAAATTATGTCATTCTCCACTTGCTCTGTCCACTGCAGCAAACACAGGAAGCAGCGCGTGGGACGGGCAAGCATAGCGCGTCTATTAATGATATTGTTTACAAGTATGATCATCAACATTTTTTTTTCTCTCCCTCTCGAAAACCTCTTTGTCCCCTTATCAATTTCATCCATGCCCCTTTTACAGGATGTTATGGATTAGCGCGCGCTAAACCCCGAGCCGGAAGTTGTCACACATTCGAGTCTCTTCCCATCTCCCTTTGCACGCGAGTGGGGGCAACCTCAAAACCGCACTTTTTGATTGGTCGAAGCAACTGCGCTGTGAGTGCAACGTCATTGTACTTACGATGCGATTGGTCACGTGAGAGTCTGTCAATTGATTGACTATTTCAATGCAGATTTTATCAAGAATAGGTGAAGAATTGCCTTGTTAATTAGTTGGAGAAAGATAATGCTCAATTTAGTTCAGTACTAATTTTCCCATTTCCAATAAAACAAAGACGAGAAAGGGGAAAAATGTGGATGCAAAACATATGTAAAAAAAAAAAAAAACATAACATACAAAAAGTATATATGTCATGTATGTATCAGCTCAATGAATGTTAGCTCAAAAGGGCGCTTGACTCAAGATTGGTTAGTTGTTGGTTGAGTATTGGTCGCGTCATAACAACAAATATATCATGTTTTTTTTTAAATAAACATCAGCTAATCGGGGAATGTGGATTTATGAAATTAAGCACATCTGAATCACTAACGTTCCATTTTCACGTTGAAAACTGAAATATTGACCTACAGTTTTTCCCTCCCAATTACAAAATAGAAAGTAAAAATATTTTGGTACTTGTTGACATTTAGAATTTGGCGGACGATCAATAAAGTCATGTTAACATAAGTGTGCTAAAGAAACGCCAGATTTCCCGGAAGCATGTAATTTACCCTTTTCTAGTAAAAAAAAATCATGTGAACATTTCATACAATCATACGATTTTCATTCATCATGTTCATAGCGATCATCTACATTGCTGCTGAGACCGGCTCAGATTTTTATATCTAAAAATTGGATAATGATTAATATTGTTGTTTTTTTTTATCTCTCACCATCTTTATATTTTACATTTGTTTTAATAATGTTTTAATATTTATGTTTTACTCTGTGAATTGAAATCATAATTCAGCTATTAGCTGCAACGCTTTTTAATTAATGAAGCATTTCTCTATCCATCTATCTATTATCAGGGATGTAAATCCAAACTAACTCGGGCAATCAAACAAATCAGCAAAATACATTTAAAAAAAAATAGCTATGTTAATTGGAATTGCATATTTGAATCGGGTCAACGTGTTGTATATTTGTTTGTTTGTTTGATTGTTTGTTAGTGTGTGTGCACGGAGTTCTACTCTAATGATTCTTTGGTGTGTGTATGTTTGATTATACTGGCTGTTCACGGGCTAAATACGGGGTAACACCGGATAATGTGACTGAGGCGTCGTGGCGTGCGCCTGAAATCAAACTGTTCGGGACAGTCATAGACGTGCGTTAGTTCCTGCCTGTGGGTTCGAAGCCTGGTCGCATACCGTCTTTCGGATGGAGACGTTAAGATGACGATCCTCTTTCTCTCTTCTTTTTCTGGCGTAAATATTCAGAATTGAATGATACACGCCTCTAAACTACAAGATTAGGAATCGGGATCTGAAAGGGGTAATTCTGTCTGCGATAAAAATGAGACGAGCAGCTGGCTCTATCAATCACTCGATTTGCATTTTACTCGATAAAACATTATTTATTAGTCATGCAGTTGATGTCTATTTCGAGCTTGTGTTTTTAGTGCTAGATGCATGAACCCTTTCCTCCTTGTATTTTTCTTATATACAATTTGATATCTTTTTTCTCACTCTTACTCATTCTAAAACAAGATATTTCAGTAATATCTGATATTGTCCTCTTGTATAAAACGTGTATGGTTAATCTGCCCCACAAAGATCGTGCATTGAATAAAAGCAGAAATTAGCCTTGCGTATATATTGCATATTATAAACGGATTTTCAAAGTAAATCACACTTTGAAAAGTGAGTTATACGTATTATCTCACAGATTTTTGAAATCATAATATCAATGATATTTAAACACGCCATCTCTCTAGTCACCTATACTAGTATTCAGACATGTCAGAGGCGCGAGACAAACTGTCTAAAATCATTACCCGGCCATAGTATAGCTGCCAAGTTGGAGCTGTTGCGTTTAAAGGAATAAATTCCTGTCGGTACCCATTCACCTCACCTGGGTTGAGAGCAGCATAGTGTGGATAAAATTCCTGCTGAAAGAAATTGACGCCATTAATTTATTTAATTTTCTTTTTTCTTCCCCTTCTCCTGTCTCTACCCCCCCCTCCTTTTCTCTTCCCCCCCCCCTCTCTCTCTCTCTCTTTCTCTCTCTCCCCCTCTCTCTCTCTCTCTCTCTCTCTCTCTCTCTTTCTCCCCCCCCTCTCTCTCTCTCACACACATATAAACTCATTCTATCCCTATCTGTCTCCGCATCCTTCTATCTCTTCATCTTCTTCAAACCTATCCATCCAGACTACATAATCAGTAAAAAGCCACGGATCTTTGTTCGACTGTCAACAGTTCATCATACCCCTCGTCACTCGGGTTTGTGACCCGTTGAGGGGGATCCAAAATTTGGCTTGTCTCGGCAGATTATTAGCGCCATAACAACTGTGGATTTGGAAAAGGGATGAGGTGTGGTTGCCATGACAACCATTAACGAAGTGATGATTGATGACGGATAGACAGCGAGTCTGAGGTAATTGTTCAGGTAAATTTCGTGAATTTCATTTCGAGGTAGCTTTTTTGTGTTTTTCTGCTCAAGTTCATGTTGTCTCTTGTAAAATTTTGAAGTTTTCGAACTGTATGTTGTTGCATGTGAAAATTGAAATAAGTAAGTGGAAACTCAAATGAAAAAAAAAATACCCAGAATAGGTCGATGGAAAGTCTTAACAATAATAATGATACACAATATGTACAATAAGAAGTGTCTCTATATAAGCGCTCGTGAGCATTATTACCCATTATTACCTCACTGCAGTCAAGGAATTTCTTTCTACGGGTACCCATTCACTTCACCTGTGTTGATTGCAGCACAATGTGAATAAATGAACGCCATGGGCGCGATTTTAACATACGACCCTCGGTTTGAAAGGCGTGTGTCAAAATCACAACACCACGTTACCTTCACTGTCTTATCTGAGTATGTCACAAATATGTATCCTAAATATAATGATAAATATATAACATTTATTAGACGCTTAACACGGATCTTTTTATTACGATTACCTGGTAGATTAAATAAAGAAAAGAAAAGAAACAGATATTAAACAGGCAAATTCTGCATATTTCCTCGTAAACAGCGAATCAACATACATATTTGAAAAGCGACGAAAAAGTCCAAAGTTGGACCGACAAACATAACACAAAAGAACATTGAACCTTTCCTTTCGTTACCAAACGATAACTATCAATTTTCCACTTCTTTATCCTGACAAAGGGACCGTCGGATCAGTTTTCTCAGTTCAAATTTGTCCTGAGGCGCAATGCATGCTGGGTGTAGAAATGTATCTATTTCCATTTCCAATTGGGTTCCGTATTCCATCGAGTATTGCACTCCTTGTGAAGATCTGTGTCACAAAAAGATAGTCTTTGTTTTCAGATCTTTGGATGCTAGGAATTGAAAACATGCAGTACCTAATCCAATAAAAATACGTATTAAACTATATATCCATTTATGCATTTATTAATTTGTCCATCTATTCACTTATCCTTCTATTTATTTATCCACTTACTTATTTCTCAATCTATTTATTCATCTACTAAATACATCTATTTAGTTATTAATTTATTTATTTATTATTTTTTTATCCATTCGTCCACAGTGCCGTTTGAATAGCATGGTTCTGTATGGAAGGGTCTTGGTCATTCAAAATTATGATTTCGTGGAAGATTATGAATATTTTTTTCAAGTCGTCATATGATAAATATATGTTTTTTTTCTCATCGTAAGTTTCTTTTAAGAGAAGAGTCTACCTGAAAATTCTTCAACAGAAACTGTTAACTTTAAAACAAACTTAGTATCTTTCTGTAGAAATAACTTTTTTGTTGCTTGTCAGATATTAATTTCCTTTTTTTCCCTGCTCACTCAAGTTTTCTGCTAATGTTAAAAAACATTATTTTGGCTTAGACAACATGTCTGAAAATCTTCGCTGATTTAACTTTTTATAACTTTTTTAAATACTTGTCCGATTTTTATTTTCCTTTGTTTTTGTTCTGCTTACCAAATGTTTGCACACACATTATTTTGATAATACAAAACTAAAGTTACTAATCATAACTGGTCTTGAAACATAGACTAGCGAGGTCCTCGCCCTATAGATCGTCGCGTGGTTTCACTCCAAACTTCTGACCAACCCGACCGCGGCTCGTGACAGCCCTGAAATGAGTTTATTCCCCCAGCGAACCCCGGTGGCTCTGAGCAAACGGGGAGGTGTCGCTCCGACTGGAGCAATGTACTTTGCCAAGGTCAGAATATGATGGAGAGAAATTGAGACAGAAGAGAGAACAGAGGAGAGAGAGAGAGAGTAAAAACAAGGAAATGAAGACAAAATAAGATGATTAAGGAGGTGGAGTGGAGTACGAATATTAGAAGAAGAAGAAGAAGAAGAAGAAGAAGGAGGATAACAGGAAAATGAGATAGCGGACGAGGAGGTGTCGCACTAACAAAACTAGAGCAATGTACTTTGCCTAGGTCAGACTAGGATGGAGGGATAGTGAGGTAGAAGAGAGTAGAGAGAAGAGAGGAAGACAGATTAAGTTGAAGGAGGAAGATACAATGCACAAAAACGCCGAAAAACAAAAAAAGTGAAATGTCAACCAATGAACCATTCAATTAACCAACAAACCAATCAAAATATCGATCGATTAATCGGCCAGAATACAATCAATCAGTCAATCAATTAATCATTTCAGCATCATTTCATTAAGTTACCAAAGTAAGCAATGCATCGTAATCAGTCAATCAGTCAATCAATCAATCAATCAATCAATCAATCAATTAATTTATCTATCTATCAATCAATCAATCTACCAAAATTCAGTTAATGATTCAATCACAGAACCGAAATCAAGCAACCAACTTCTCTATATCAGCCCTATAATCAGACACTTATGCAACCTATTGGTTAAGAAATCAACTAATCAATCAATTGATTAGTTAACCAAACAATGAACCAAGCATTGAATCATCTAATAGCTTAGTCAGTCAACAAATGAACACCAGCAGCAATCTACATGGCAATCGGTCAATTACTCATCCGATTAACCAGCTAGCTATCATCCAATCATGGATTGATCCAATCAATTTATTAATAACCAAATACCAAACAACTCAGTCAACCAAATAACAATCAGTCAATCTATCGAACATTCAGTCGATATCAAATCAATTATATAATCTGCCCGCCAGTCGATAGATTAATCATTAAACCACCAATCAATCAATAAATCAAGTAATAAAACTCAATCAATCGATAATATTGATTACTAAATTATCACATCGACTTTGTGCTATACCCGGTTCCAGTAGTTAAAGGGTTAATATACCAACAAAATAATTTGTAACTTAATCAACTAATCATCCAACCAATCTATCAACTAATAAAACTCAATCTACCCATTTATTACTAAATTATGTGATTTAGACCGACTTTGTGCAAGGTCTATACCCGGTTCCAGTAGTCAAAGGGTTAATCAACCAAGTAATCTATCAATCAATCAATCAACCAATCATCCAACCAAATAATCAAATAATCCATTAGTTGATCAACCAACGAATCTCTTTTGTCAATGAATCAATCGAATAAAAAAAATTCAATCATTCACGCAATCAATCAATTCACCCAGTGAATCGTCCAACTTATCAACCATTCCACTCAACGATTTTACTACGCAATCCATAAAGCCCCGCTCACATAGGGCCCCGGAAGCAACACGATTCAACACGACTCTTTGATCTGAGGCAATTAAATGTGAACTAACAATGAGTCGAGTTGAATCTTGTTGCTTCCGGGCCTCTATGTGACCGGGGCCTAAGTAGCAAAATAAACAAATAATGAACTAGCCGATTAATTAATCAACTAACGAGCGAATAAATCAATGATGCATTACATCAATATACACACAATCGATCAGTCAATCAATCAATCACGCAATTACTCTATTAATCGATAAATCAATAACAGAATCAATCAAGCTATTATGAATCAATATTCATCAGAATAAATAAAATCAGATTCTCGATAGATATTCATGTCGAAACAAATTTATTTGACACACATAACAATATATACCATTTCTTTTTGACAAACTTGATAAATATAGGTTTACATACAAATACATCTTTCAACGAGAAAGAAGACATAATATACTTACAAACCTACTTAACTATACAATAAGATAAAATGCTAGCTATCATATTCCAAATGATTTTTATTTGGTCACAATCTGTAAACAAATCGTGTTTGTTTCATTGTTTATTTATTTGTATGTTTCTTCGTTTATATAACCCATTGAATACATTTTGGCAGTGGAAAGATTAGAGTTACTCTAATATATCAATATATATTTTGTACTGTCTGGAATACTTTAGGTCAGATTATATATTCTTATATCACCGTCACCATTGTCATCATGGCTGCCAGATTGAGCAGTAAATGAAACAGACTTGACTTTCCGAGTATATTTTAGGGTGCATAAAATGGTCTATAATTAGCTCCATACCTAAACCAAATTGTTCCAGAAATTGAGAAACGTAATTGTATTGTTCTTTACAAAGTCCTTAAAAGCACACCACTTCTCTTAAAGACATTGTTTAACATTGTTTTCATTTTAAAAATTCTCAACTGGCAGATCCTAGAGGTTATCTGAAAGGTTGATGGTGCATATAAATTAAACTGGGAAAATATTAGGCTTTCAAATCAACGTTTAGTGCTTGAAACAAGCGAAAATCTAAAACGTCGCCTCCATAGGCTTTGTACAGGAATTAATGCGTCATCCTTAAGCTTTAATTCAATGTACATAGATATCTTGATAGTGCATGAATAACTTTCTTTATTTGTGGATCCTCTGTTGATTTTTCATCTATCTTCTGAATATATTTAGATAGGACAGACAGCTTGGTTTGAGATTTTTTTAAATTGTGCAACTGCAATGTGTGACAATGTCTTTAAATTTCCATATTTTTTTTAATAAGCAAAACCAATATCAATTAGAATATCCCTTTCCCTGTCGATTGCTGTATGTTCATAATTTCCCATCAGTTGTTCTCAGCAGACTGATTCCTTGTTTCCATATCCCTCTTGTAATGATGGGAGGACTAATGTTCATTAAAGCATTATACATCGAATACTTTAAAATAGATGAATAATGGTTACGAGTTTGTTCTGAGGGAAATTTAAAATGACAGTGTGTTGCGTATAAAATATAAATATTAAAAAAAATGAGCTGTTCTGCCGGTAAACCACTACAATGATACCAAAGGGGATTTAATGTGTTAGTAAACCAAGTGAACATTTATCATCACTTTATCATGCCATCTATCATCTATTAATAAACTTCTTTACCATTCATTTATCATTCCGTACTTGTGTGGTCAAAATATCCTTGTATGTATAAAACTTATAGGGCACCATATAGAATATCCAGATTTTCAAACTTTTTAAAATCTAAATTGTAATTCATTACCAGAAGTTGAATTTCCAGAATAACGAGAGAGTGATATTTGCAAAAGCAGACTCAAACCGTTGCGTTTATAGCCAACGTCTGCGAACGTTCAAGACGCTCCGTGAATGCAGAAGCGGAGAAACGATGCTTAGCTGACGCTAACGCGTGCGTATATACGCAGACGATCGTTATAAGCTATTTGAGTCAGCATGAAATGCCCCCTCATACGTATGCGACTCGAGACGGACGAAGGCTGGCGAATTGTAACATTACGGAAGCTTAAACGTGCACCGCGAAGGCGAGTTGCTCAACTCGCCAAGGGGCCTTCTATTGGACGAGAAGTCGAGAAGTTGAACAACCTACCTTCGCGCTGCACGTATAAGCTTTTTTTTTTACTTCGTCAGCCTTTGTCAGCCTCAATTCGCGTATGTGTGAGGGCGCTTTATTAAAAAAAAACATTTAGACTACGACATTTGATGATGTTACAAACACCTATAGTTTTGGTCCTCGTGAACTGCTAGTCGATATTTCCTGACATTACACAAAAATGAAACAAAAAATGCAATAAATCTAATAAAATCGTGACGAGATATGAGAAATTATGGATATACACCTCAAATTGGATGGGTAGGATAATCTTGTGTATGTTGATATTTACCAGCCTAATAATCTTATAACAAGAATAGCTGTTTACCAAGGGTAGCCACTTCAGTTTTTTTCACAAATTTGCCCCAAGAGGTCCCTACAAAAAACGAGGAATCATTTTTACCCACGCATGTATGCATACAGAACATTTTTGCATTCTCATGAGAGTATTCCAGTAGGGCACTTCAAGGCGCTCACTGTAACAATATCCACAATTGAGGTTGGTTGTATGGTCGTAGAGAGAGAGAGAGGGTTAGGGGAAGAAAGAGAGAGAAAAAGACATGGGATGAGAAAGAAATATTGACGAACGAGTGGTCTGAAATGATAAAATAAAATAATAATGTCTTATTTACCCAGGGTAGCCACATTCAGCTGTAAGTTAGCTGCCCTTCCAGCGGGCCCTGCACAACATAAAGTTATTATTACCCTTCTCCTTTCTTTAATGCCGAGCGCCTGGCAAGAAGGCAGATGGTCCCATTTTTATAGGTCTCTGTTATGACCCGACCGGGGATCGAACCCACGACCTTCTGTTCATGGGGCAGACGCTCTACCACTGAGCCACACATGACCGGTTAAAGAGTTAGAGGGGTGGGAGTTAGCTCGAGAGAGGAAGAAAGATAGAGAGAGAGAGTGAGAGAGAGAGAGAGGGTGAGGGGTGGGAGTTAGCTCAGAAATTTGGAAGTATCGGCAGAAAACTATCGTGAGAGAAAGGGAGATAGAGAGAGGGGGAAAGGGGGGGGGGGGGGGGGGGGGGGGGGGGGGGGGGGGGGGGGAATGGAGGGTGAAGCGAAGGACATCGAAACACGTGACCGGGGATGCCGAGATACAATGATAATACAGAACTCGAGAGATACGGGGCGAGCACCCTTGAACTAATCTGGCGGCAACATACTAGTGACGAACAAACACAAATTCCTCTAGCCAATGCAAACCAGATGACCAGCCCCACATACTCACTTTAATGTGGCAACGTTTAAATACCCCAAGCAAATCCCTCCAAGCTGGGGAAAAACACACATAGACTTCCCATAGGAATTCCCATCACTTTTTGGCAAGTTTTAGAAAGAAAACACACTTAGGAAGGAAATTCTTACTTCCTATTCAAGAATTTGGCAAGATATTTTCCACAAAAATAGATATCGACTAATCCTTATCTCATCAATTTTATAACATTTAGCGTTTACCATTCCTTACTCGTCACTCATTTTTATCTCATTTCTATTTTTAAATCTAATCCTGCTTTCATAAGAGTGAGTTTTCTGGATTATGAATACATTATTATCCTTTATAGATTTATAACTTTTATCATCACACTTTATTCATCATATCCGACTATAATTATTATAAACATCAACTCGCTCTGTATACATCTGCGTTTACTTTCTTTCTAGATTGATGACTTACTTGGTAAACAAATACATCAATGCTTCATAATTCATTTCAAGTTCTCCTCATCATTTGAACACTTATACATGAATCGTCCTTTTTCGAACTTCTTTATTGTAAGTCTGATATCAAATTAAAACGTTGAATTTGCCATGATATCAACGTCGAAGAAACATAGTTCTTCTGCATGCTCTTGCAAGTCTTGTATTCATTCGCAATGAACACTTTTGAGTTGGTGAAGCTTTACATTAATGTTTTAAAATGCCACACTGCCGTTGTTGTACAAGTTTACCGTCTCAAACTCATTACGTCGTCTTCATCAGTTACTATCCATTGTTCGCCTCCTTTTTACGACTATTTGGTCCCTTTTAGTTGGACGTCGCGGTAACGTTGTAAACGGCGACGTTATGTCGACGACGACAAGCCATTGACTATGATTGATGGACGAAATGCATCTTAAAATACGGATATCCATGACAGCAACAGCGGGATTCCCGAAGTCAGTGTCAATGACGATCGGATAACTTTTGAATGACGGTTGAATTACGCTTAAGCAACGTTTGAAGAATACTAGTGTAACGCTTGAACGACGCTTGAGTGACACTTGAATGACGACTGAACAAACGTCTATTTACTGATGATCTTTGGTCTAAGAATACGCACCTATCATCCCCATGGCGAAGTTGTGCTCCTTGGCTTTCAACCGCAGCGCGGCTATGCTAGTGCTTCGCCGATCCGTCTCAACGTGATCCGTACCGCTTGAGCCCATCATCGGGGAATGACCCGGTAGCGACGTCGGTATACCCGGGGAAGTCTGGCCGGAGTAGAGTCCCGCCGCCGCTACAGCCGACGGCGACTGCCCGTGAGCCGCGGTCACGACCGCGTTATGCGGTTGATTGGACATAGCCTTGAAACCGAAGTCGGACGCCATCCCGTGCATACCCATGTAGCTGGGCATGGTTGAGGTGGGTGCCATGCAGGACGAGGTTAGCTGTGTAGCCGCGGCCTGACCGGCCCAGTTCTGCATGGGGCTGGCGGTCGAGTTGAGGGACTGGGCTAGACCGGCTCCAAAGTTACCCAGCTGACTTGTGTTCCATGCTGATGAACCAGTCATCTAGAGAAGAAAAATAAAAGAAGAAAATGTTCATATCTTAAAACACAATCTTATCTAATTAAGGATGTAAACTCTAATATAATTCCAATGAACCTTCGCATTACTATTTGAAATGGAATAGGAATGTGATATTAATACATTTCTATAATTGACATTGACTTGTAAACACAATAGGATTTGGGGAGATTAATGTACAAACATAATTATCCATTGCCGCATGTCACTGTTACAGCAAGTGACATGCAAACGAGTAAATAAACAGACACATAGACAAACAATCATAGAGACAAACAGATAAACAAACAAACAAAATACAAACTTATGCATCATGCCTTTGCGGAGTGGGCATTTCATACGGGGTTCCTGTAGCCAGGGTCTCATTTCCTTGAACTAGCAAATACACAGACAGACAGAAAGACATAAAGCCAAACATACAAACATACAAACTTACGTTCATTGAGCTATACGCATCATGCCTGGGCGCAATGGGAATTTCATACGGGGTCCCTGTAGCCATGGCTCTCATTGTCTGATTGTATTGAACTAACAAGTAAACAAACATACAGAGAGACAAACAGACGAACAAACCACCAGACAAACAGACAAACATACAAACTTACGTTCATTGAGCTATATGCATCAGGCCTTGGTACTATGGGCATTTCATAAAGGGACATGTTGCCATGGCTCTCATCGTGTTGAACAACAAACAAACGAACAAACATATAGACAAACATACAACAAGAAAAACAAACGAACAAACAATCAAACATACAAATCCACGTTCATTGAGCCATATGCATCAGGCCGGGACGCTATGGGCATTTCATACGGGGTCCCTGTAGCCGTGACTCTTACCATGTTGAACTAGCAACAAACAGCCAAGCCAACGAACAGAAACCTAGAAAAACAAACATAGTGACAAACAAACCAATAAACAAACATTCAAACATACAAACTTACGTTCATTGAGCCATATGCATCATGGCTGGGTGCTATGGGCATTTCGTATGGGGTCCCTGCAGCCATGGCTCGCATCGTGTTGAACAAACAAATATACATAGGCCAATAAACAAACAGACAAACAAACCAACAGACACACATACAAACATACAAACTCACTTTCATGGAGCCATATCCATCTGGCCTGGACGCGATGGGCCTTTCATAGCGGGTCCCTATAGCCATGGATTTCATCCTATTAAAAAAAAAAAGACACAGGCCTATAGAAAGACAGACAAACAAACCAACAAACATAGATGCATACAGAAACACTCACGTTCATTGAGCCATACGCATCANTTATTATGTACAAGACGGTAGTGACGATCACAACGTTAGCTCTAAGGTCCATTCAAGAAGTAGTGTTGTGTTGGTGCACCCTTCTGGAACGGACCTTAGAGCTAACGTTGTGATCAGCCATACCGTCTTGTACATGCTAAAGGTCCCTAATGTTCGTACAGCTCGGTACATGACGTGTAGATGTATTGTCCAATGACACACTTAATTCTCTCAAAATCCTTTTACCTCTCTTTGAATAAATTTGACTGTGTTTTGGCTGTTAAAAAAAAAAGAATATCATCTCAATTAATAGGCAGTACAACTTGAAATGGGTATGCACGGATAGCATTATGTGTGTACTAATAAACATGAATATCTTGTCCCATCAGTGAGCTAACACACACAAACATATAAGGACAGACAAATACCAAAATATACGAGAAAACAAAAAAGAACGTAATCGTACAAAAAAAACAGACAAACTAACGCTCATAGAGCCGGTGCGCCGGCTCTATGAGAGTTTGTTTGCAAGTCTGTTTACTTTTTTTCAACACGAAGGGGTCCATGGCCATCAGAGATATGGATCACGTCGTTTTGGAGAAAAAAAAAAGATAAACAGACGTAAAAACTAGCAGACAACCAAATATACAAACACGCGTTTATTGAGCCATATGCATCAGGCCTTTCTGGGTTTCTTTGTCTTCAAGTCACAAAGAGACAAGCAAACGAACATGAAATATAGAAAAACAGAGAAACATACAAACTAACTTTAATTGAGCCGTACGCTTCAGGCATGCGTGCTATATGCATTTAATACGATGTCCCTGTTACAACAAGTGACATACATGACATACGAACGAGTGAACAAACAGACACATAAAAACAATCATAGAGACAACCAGACAAACAAACAACGAAAATACAAACTAATGTTCATTGAGCCGTATGCTCCAGGCATGCGTGCTATATGCATTTCATACGATGTCCCTGTTACAACAACTGGCAAACAAACAAGTGGACAGACATCTTGGCAAACAGACAGAGAGACGAGCAGACACACATACAAACATACAAACTTACGTTCATTGAGCCATATGCATCAGGCCTGGGCGCTATGGGCATTTCCTACGGGGTCCCTGTAGCATTGACTCTCATCGTACTGAACAAACAAACAAGCAAACAGACAAAGAGACGTACGGACAAACACACAAACTCACGTTCATTGAGCCATATGCATCAGGCCTGGGCATAATGGACATTTCATACGAGGTCCCTGTAACAACAAGTGACAACAAACATGCGACAAACAGACGCATATACAAACAAACACAAGGACAAACAGACAAACATACAAACTTACGTTCATTGAGCCATATGCATCAGGCCTGGGTGCAATAGGCATTTCATAAGGGGTCCCTGTAGCCATGGCTCGCATCGTATTGAACTGACTAAATCTCTCTCGCTTTCTCCACTTCGCTCGTCGGTTCTGGAACCAAACCTGGAGCAGAAAAAAAAAAAAAAAGATAAAATAAGGAGATGGGAGGAAATAAATAAGACATAAGACATAATAATGCAAAACGCCTTGAGCACTCCGCAGAGTGGATACGCGTGCTATATGAATTGCATCTGTTATAAACAAAGGCTATGTTGCGCATAGACAAAATTTGCCAAGCCTTAATCAAATTGGAAAGACGCTTCAATCATGATCCCAGAAATACTTAGGGACTTGGCAAACGTTGTTGAAGGTGGTCCTTAGCGTCAGCTAAGTGTCTTTCCTCCGCATTCATTTTAGCGTACACCGATCGTCTTTCAGATTATGAACGTTGGAAAGACTTTGGTTGTTAAACGCAAAATAGTAAAAGACGGATTTACTGTGCGTTCTCTACAAGTAAGCTTTCCCGAGGCTTGCCCGACATAGTAACCAGTAATATTTGTAAACTGTACTCCAAGTACTGTTGTTCAGAATCATTGTTATTAATTGGTTCGAGGAATACCACATAACTACGCTCGTTGGGAATTAACGTGAATAGATTTGAACTATTAGTACATGGGCATACTGAACATAAAATAAATAGAACATTATTTCGCTGATCCTTTGAAATGAGGACCGGCTTTTGAAATGCCAATATGACGTACGTATATTACAAAATAAGATGTAACATGTGCAATTGCTAATGAATCGTGACACAATGTTTTTTATGTATATAATGCTAACGCTACTTTCAAGGAAAGTGCAATCAGAAACGACAAAAAATGAGGGAATGAAAACGTATCGGAAGCAGATTTCGAGTATGATTTCACCATGTTCACTGCCCCTATTATTTCTCTATTGAAGTAATTAATGGCTTTTACGTGATGCAATAATATGAGCAATTGGATGGGGACTCACAAATTGATTTTAATAAAGAAAAATGTAATGTAAGCCAACTATAATAAGCGGGTATTCTAACAGATATGTGCAAACAGAGGTTGTTCTTGACAACCAGAAATCTTGCCCGACGTAGCAACAACTAATGTATACAAACTGGTTCTAAGTGTTCTGGTTGTTTATTTAACCCGCCTGGTTGAAGGAATACCAAACCACGTAACAACGTTCGTTGGCAAGAAATGCATATAAATTTGAATGATTATTAATAAACCGGACTAAACCTAGTATAAGAAAGTGAAAGGAGA
This sequence comes from Temnopleurus reevesii, assembly GCA_036244855.1. Classification (NCBI taxonomy): domain Eukaryota; kingdom Metazoa; phylum Echinodermata; class Echinoidea; order Temnopleuroida; family Temnopleuridae; genus Temnopleurus; species Temnopleurus reevesii. The sequence continues at coordinate 15,128 of BQKZ01006585.1, read as the reverse complement.
ACAAACAATCATCTGTAAAGTATACATATTGATGAAAAAACCATGATACTTGTGGTAAAGGGCGATTGGATCAGGTAACAAATATCTTTCAAAATATATTACAATAAAGATAGGATAAATAGCCTATGGTGTATCACATTGTATACGACTGCATACATGATGAAATTTTTTTATTTATTTATTTTATTTATTTGAATAGGCTATAGTTTTACAGGTACACAAGATCAGCAGTCTGCTGTTTTACATCAATGTCCTGACAACACAATAAAATGACACAGATAATGAGAACAATATTAACAAGTAAAATGCAAAATAAATATAAAATTGAGAAATTCATCACCCATAAACATATGAAAATGATTCTTAGAGCTCAAATGATCAATGAAAATAACATCGTAGATCTTGGCCCCGTAACATAAAGGTTTGCGATTAATTGCTAATCTGATAGCGATTGATATCAATCGCAAGTCTATGGCAAATCATGTACTAAAGTTTGCAATTGATCGCAAAATCAAATAGCGATTAATCGCAAACCTTTATGTTACGGGGCCCAGGTAACGATAAAAGAAGATTCACCTAACATATTTGCATCATATTATTAAGGGCATTCCAATCATGACAATGGAGATATCTCCATAGTTATTCTTCATAAAAAGAAATATGTTCCATGCAATATCTCATTCAATTAAGATATCCTTTCACCGATTCAGCTGTTCAATTCCATTTTCTCAAATACCACACAGCTTTGAGAGTTTGTCAAAACATTCCCCAACGAGCAATATTTAGCGTGTTAACTCGATTCCAATTCAATCCCTCCTTACCAAAATAATAAATCTCCCCAAAGCGCTCTTCTTTCAAATCAATCCAAATCGAAAAGAGAGATTGTCGTACTTTTTGTGTTCGAAATCTCCGAGAGCGTAACCTTTCGAATAGTAATTGTAATTCCTGTACGAGTTTGAGGGTCTATGGAGGGTTTTGTGTAATGATGGGATTGAACCGCGCGCGGGGATTGGAGTGGGAGTGATACGAAACTACCCCGCCCGGCTTCCCCGCAGAGCAAGCACTGCCGCCGCGCTTCAAAGCCGCTGACAAAATTGGAATTGACAGCGGGGTCAGCGAGTGTGACCCGCCGGGCCGCGCCGGGTAGGGTAACCCGAGTCTATGCCGATGAACTGTCAAACCGCGCAGCGAGTGCTGCATGTCGCGATGCGGCCGACTCGCGGAGATTGAGGTTGAAAACAACAAATATCTACCGCAAAACGAACATGAACTTGAGAGACACAAGTCGTACATCATGGTAACTGATATGTTTCCAAACATTTTGAGAGTTCCCATCATAGTTTCGAGATTGCTTTTCCTCGATTTACAATTTTTTCCAAGTTACTAGTTCTCTCCTTTCAAGTGACACGACCGCACACGCCAGAGTTGAGTGGAACAAACTTTCGAATTTAGAGTTGCTGATATGAATTGTATATCTTGAGGANATGATAATGGTGATAATGATGATGATATTGATGATGATGATGATGATAATGATGATGATGATGATGATGATGATAATGGTGATGATAATGGTGATGATGATGATGATGATGATAATGGTGATGATGATGATGATGATGATGACGATCCTAATAATGATGATAATGATGATGATGATGATGATGATGATGATGATAGCGATGACTATATTGATGATGAAAGAGGTGTTGATGATGTTAATGATATTGATGATGGAAGTGAAGATGGTGTTGATGACAGTTATGATAATGATAAAGACAATGATGCTATGCTTGTTTTGAATGCTGCTAACGACGACGATGATGATGATGGTGAGAAGAGGAGTTAGGATAAAACAGGAGAGGGCGATGGAGATGGAGATGACAATAGTGTTGAAGAGAAGCGTGATCAAGACCATGAATTGATACGGGCCCAGTAAGGCATTTGCTTTTGATCTTCCATTGTTCTTTTTTTTTTTTGGGGGGGGGGAGGCTCAATGAAGTCTCAATCTTAGGGGGGCCCGCCTCCTCTGTTGAGCCCCCCCCCCCCTTTCCTAAGTCTATGACACATAATACATTCAGAAATAAAGTGAAACAAGAAAAGTCATATTGTCACAACATCATGACAACTTCAGAATACAATATATCAGAAATTCCCCAGAATATGATATCCATTACTACCAATAACCACCTTCCATATCACCAGGCACGTAACCTCATCCCCAGTTGTTTTTTATCATGTGAAACGACTGCAACAGGTGATCAACGTGATGACAAACGGCACAATTTTAATGACACGACCCGTGGGAGTCTAACCCGGATTAGTAAATTGTTTTCTGTATGACCAAGGAATTTTGTTTTCAAAAAGAAAATTTCAGGGCATTGAACTTTGCCCGCACTGTTTCTGTTCATTAATCTTTATGCACGATTACATGATTTAAAAGATGATAAAATTATATTAATATTTCCAATTGTCATTACCAATGTTAGTGAAAGTAATTTAAAAGGATCCTCAATTTTACGCACCCGTCCAAAAAAGTATAAGAAAAATTATGATAGTTGATCATCTCAAGGATAACAACAGAATAATTCTTTTCAAGATAATCATTGTATAATCATTTTTATGTTTCATAAGAACGAACTTAGTGTACGGTGATACTGTGTATTATTATACATTCTCTATAAACATGCAGAATGTAAAAATAGAACGAGACTCATCAAGATTGGTCTATAGGTGTCGCTCGTTCACTAGAATTTTGTTCAGCGTCTAATTAACATCAATGGCTGTTAAAAGACACTTACGTCATTGTGAAATTGTTACCCCATTTACGCATCTACACATTTAGGAAACAATGATTATTTCGTTTTTGTTAAATATGCATTTTTTGTTTAGATAAGGTTCCATCATAGATATGGGAAAAGGGTAATAAAATGACTAGAAATGTGTATTAGGACACACAAGCCAAGATGTGAATTCGGCTAAAATTCATTGGGAGAAGCGAAAAACGAACGAAATTCTAGTCTCTACTAATATTGGATATCAACCTTTCAACTGACTGACTAATTCACAAACAGATGAAGAAATAAAAGGTATGAAACGGCTATACTCTTTGAATATGTTTTTTTTTAAGTTAACTTCAAACTATTTCAAAGCGATTATTTGATTTCACGCAGAAAACATAATATGCATACGTTGTATTGATGAAATAAATTGAATGATCGAATTGTTAAATCGCTTTAAAATGGCTGGAAAACTAGATCAATGACAATTCTGGAGGATAAAATAAAACAAACTTTAAAAGGATGAAGAAATTGTAAACAAATGTGAAAACTGAACGAAAAAATGGCAAAATAACAAAAATGCAAAGAAAACGACAAAGGAAGGTGAAATATGAAAGAACACTTGTAAACATTTATTAATGACATTCAATTTGTCAGCATTCCAACTTAACCTGAAAGTCATTTGCTTCAGGATCTCGATATAAACCGCAAATAATGCAAATTCTGGCTTGAAATTCCATTCGAAAAAGCATGAATTGAGGAATTGAGTGAACCAGAAGGTCAAATTCTAGGTCAATTATTTCTTAGACTTTTTTCATTCATTCGTTGCCAAAACTTACAAATCTACTAATACGGAGCAAATTGTGATCCAAAATGAAAAATCAGAAAAAGATCAATGGGAGTAAACCCATGATACCCCTTTTACATCACGAGAGGGGAGGCTCGGCCCGGGCTGAGCCCGGGCCGAGCCCCGGCCAAACACAGTGGGTGGTATTTGCAGCCCCTCACGGTTCACCCTTTTACACTGCAAGACTCGGCCGGGGCCGAGCCCGGCCCACTTTTAATGAAATGTGACTATCACAGTGTGTGTCGCTCTACTTGTAAATAAATGAACTCGGGTGTTTCTCGCCCGCGCGATATAGCTGTTGAATTTTCCAAATGTTGGTTATACTCGATTCATTCTTGTTTTCTTGATGGAAGATTATCAATGTTGACTTCTTCGTTTCAATGAAAAGAGACAACTCAGAATAACTCCATTTCAGATGAATTTGAGGAATTGAGTAATAAATATGAACGCAATAATGTAGCGATTGCAAATCAGTGGCAGATAGAACAACTAATCGAAGAAAACTATTCAATCAACATCAAAATGAAGATGAAACGAGCGCGAATGCAGGGGAAAGGTGATGTCATCGCTCAAAATGTGACGTTGCACACACATCATTAGCATAAACGGCCGCGGCTCGGCCCGGGCTCGGCCCACTTTCCTTTTACACTACCTCGGGAGGGTGCCGAGCCCGGGCTGAGCCCGGGCTCAGACCACCTCTTCAGCTGGTCCGAGAACCGGCCCCGGGCTCAGCCCGGGCTCGGCCCTTTTTGCTTTTACACTATCAAAAAGTCGGTGCCGAGCCCGGGCTGAGCCCGGGCTCGGCACCGACTTTTGGGTGATGTAAAAGGGGTCTTATTCTCAGAAGACGTACATGTATTAGCTGTGGCAATGTTTTGTCATCCAAAATGACCGCCTGTGGCGTCAATGAGAGCTACCCTTTACACTTTATTTTATATTAAATCATTTGAATGAGCTTTTTGTAGATGTCACAAGAGATGCTTTATGATGATATCATTATAATATTTGACACTTTCACTGTGTTAACATGTATAATATAAAAAGAATGTTGATTTAACATTGTAAACAAAGACTTAAAGGTGCTACAAATTCCGCTCTTTTCAAAATATAAATGAATTCTGTCATTTGAAAATCAAAATTGTTTGACTCGATGGGATATCATTTTAGTTTCCTTCCTTTTGATTTTATATCATTTTTTTATTTTCTTTTTTGGAAAACTCGATTGCAACCATTTTCCCTCTTGTTTATTTATTTTTTTTATTTCCCATAATGCTCACCTAGGGACTTCCCCATCTGTCCACATATGGACAGGTGACGTCATAATGTGTGAACTTTCTGATTTTTGTTTTTAATCAAACTGAATTTTAACTCTTTTAAACTTCTGTTTGTTTGTGGTTTTTTTTTTAGTTTTGTTAGCACTTTCCGAAGTCTTGCTCCCTACCAGAGATGAGTGATATTTATCATGGCTACAGGGACCCCGTACGAAATGCCCATTGCACCCAGACCTGATGCATATGGCTCAATGAACGTACGCCCAAGTAATAATATCAAGTAAGTGAGTTCCGTCGCGTGCTCAGTCTATTTTTTTTTCTTGTTGTCATTGTTACTGTTGTGTTGCTAATCGAAATAATTCTTGCCTTATCCCAACATGGAGTAACACTGATTTACAGTGCTTTACCGAGATACTGTAAAATAAAAGTCACAGGCGTACCAGGGTAGGAATCGAACCCACGATCTCCTGATGACTAGACAGGTGTCTTACCACTAGACCACCGAGAGCCGATGCCGGTGGCGGGATCGATTTGTTGTTGTTGGTGTTGTTGGTTGTGTTGGTGGTGGTGGTGGTGGTGGTGATGGCGGTGATGTTCTGGTGGTGTTGTTGTGGTGGTGGTGGTGGGGATGGCGGTGTTGTTCTGGTGGTGTTGTTGTGGTGGTGGTGGTGGTGATGGCGGTGTTGTTCTGGTGGTGTTGTTGTTGTGGTGGTGGTGGTGATGGTGGTGTTCTTCTGGTGGTGTTGTTGTTGTGGTGGTGTTGATGGTGGTGTTCTTCTGGTGGTGTTGTTGTTGTGGTGATGTTGATGGTCGTGTTGTTCTGGTGGTGATGTTGTTGTGGTAGTGGTGATGGTGATGTTGTTATGGTGGTGTTGTTGTGGTGGTGGTGGTGATGATTATGTTGTTCTGGTGGTGTTGTTGTTGTGGTGGTGGTGATGGTGGTGTTGTTCTAGTGGTGTTGTTGTGGTGGTGGTGATGGTGATGGTGGTGCTCTGGTGGTGTTGTTGTGGTGGTGGTGGTGATGGTGATGTTGTTCTGGTGGTGTTGTTGTTGTGGTGGTGGTGATGGTGGTGTTGTTCTGGTGGTGTTGTTGTTGTAGTAGTGGTGATGGTGCTGTTGTTGTTGTGGTGGTGGTGGTAGTGTTGGAGGTAAAGGTGAAATGTATGATGAGGAGGAGGAAGAGGAAGAGGATTAATACTGGTGACGACGATGATGATGATGATGATGATGATGATGATGATGATGAAGATTTTGATGATGATGGTGATGATGATGATGATGATGATGGTGATGATGATGATGAGGATGATGTTGATGATGGTGATGATGATGATGGTGATGATGATGGTGATGATGATGATGATGGTGATGATGATGATGATGATGATGATGGTGCTGATGATGATGATGATGATGACGATGATGATGGTGCTGCTGATGATGATGACGATGATGACGATGATGATGATGATGATGATGATGGTCATGATTAGTTTGCAGGGCAGAGCATTGATGTATGTGTGCGATGTAGTCACACAATATGCATTATGCTCTGCACATGCACACACCGAAAGTCTAGGGTATGTGCTTGCAGACTACGTCATGCTCATGATGTTAGTGTTGTTATTGGTGGTGTTGGTTGCTGTCGCAGTGAATATCATCTCTCAAATATCCATGACACATAAAACATACCCCAATCTATAATATTTAATTAGAGCGCCTTTTTGTCACAAAATTGATATTTCAGGAGAAGAACTGAACAATTTTCCACAAGCAGACGTGCATGACAATCAACTGCGAGCTCCTCGGTTATTAATGCTGAATATGTTTTAAATCGATGAGAAAAATACTAATGAAAATAAAACTGCTAGACCAGTGTAGACGATAAGAAAGGAAAGGAGAGACAGTTAGAGATGAGGAGAGAGATAGAAAGAAAGAAAACAAGAAAGGAAGGGGTGAAAAGTGGGAACGAGAGAAAACATCTATTTATGGCGCTTTGTACTCCCCGGACTTTGCTAAATCATATTCGATCAATATCAAATAATGTTTCCATGTTCGAGCGATAGATTGGCACAACATTGTCTTTAGATGGCGCTCTTTCACACGCAAAACGATACCAACCGAAACACAACATTTTCCATCTCTCAAAAGAACTACGAGAGGAATAAATGACGGGAAAATTTACAATGATTGTGTCATGAAAGAGGGGGTCCATTGAATCAATTAATTCAGATACAAATTCCTGAATATGAGAGCTAGGAGTTTTCACACGGCCTAAATAATATCGGACCGAAAATACTCTCCAAATACCAGATGAATGATTCCAAAATGATTCCAACACATGGATTTTCTCGCATTCCGTATCTGTGCAACCACTTGACGTTGTAACATCGTCCTTGGGTTTTTTTCCTCATTTTGGGGCGAAACAGAAGGATTTCGTTATCCTGATTTTGAGAGAAAAAACGAACCTGTACTATGGAGAAGTGGTGAAAGGTCAAACAGGGGTCAATGCAATCGCAGAGTTGCCGAAAGAGATCGGGGATCATTATTGATGAAATGGAAATCAAAATCTGATGTGTTTAATTTTACCTACTTTTTGTATCTGTGTATTATTTTCTTAAATACTTTTTTTTCTCGGGAGGTAAGCCATTATTTCGCACAACTGCCTGACACAACTGCCTAAAGGCAATACGATAATTGGTGGTCTTTAATTGTTCTTTTTATCAATTTTCAATATTATCACGTAAAGTCGATCCTATTGCAAAAAAAATGCATGGTAATCATAGGCCTATCCAAAATTTGGATATGATTACCAACATTTTGGCAATATATTTGTATTTAATCAAATATTATTCATGCTTTTAGCAGTCACCAGTCCAATACTAACATTCGTTTTAAATTTGTAATGTATAGGACTAATCATTTCGCTATAGATAAATAAACAAATGCATACATTTATTATTTGCTTCCATACATCGACATGCATAGAGCTTTACATCATGTCACTGCAATACCATCATATTCTTCTAATGTCGTTAACATTTTGCTGTTTTGTTTTTCACCCGTTTTGTACAACATAAGTGTAATAAGCCAATATATTCGATTTCTATTTTTATTAAAGAGGGTGGATGGCGCTACAGATCCCCGTAATTAAAAAAAAATGACTTCTTTCGTAATTTCAAGCTTGAGTAATTCATTCACTCATTTTTATTTTCTAAATATTACACGTGTAAAATACAATTACGAAGGCGAGGAAAATTGCTCATATTTTTTTTTTATTATTGATTGCTGTTTCTAATGTGAATAAGAAGTATATACATAGAAAAATAGAATAAAACAAAAGCAGGTCGCACGCTTGAACAGCCATCCTTGTCATCTGGGCAATGTTGAAATATAATCGGTTTGTTCTTACCCCTTCACTTTGAAACCTTAAGAAAAATTAGCTGGCAAAATTAACGTCTCTCCGTTCAACCCTTCACAATGGCTGAGACACACAAAATAAATTCCCTTCCCCGTGAATATGCAAGGAAAATTTTGAACAGCCAGGTGTTACTCCTATTTTCTGAATATATATGAAAGTCACTTTCCTTGGTTTGCTAAATCCGTTGTGAATGCTTGACTGCGAAGATGTTCCCATATCGAACTTTCGTATCCTTCGAGTTCACAGTGCATTTCCCTATCAACCAAAACAATATCTCGCAACTACGGGAATCTGTTGCCTATATATGAATGGGGAATATTATCCACCCTGATTTTAATTTACCTGTGGCACACAAGAGAAATTAACTTCCCCGTTGATCTGCAGAGAAATATCGAACATTTTTTTTCCTGGAGTCCTGCAGAGACTTAAATGGAGATCTTTACTTTGTCTAACTTCTCTGTCCTTCGAGTTCATAGTGCATTTCCCTATCAACCAAAACAATATCTCGTAACTAGGGGAATCTGTTGCCTATGAATGGGGAATATTATCCAACCTCAATCTAATTTACCTGTGGCACACAAATGAAATTACCTTCCCTGTTGTTCTGCAGAGAAATATCGAACATTTTGTGTTTGCGACAGTCCTGCAGAGGTCTGAATAGGGGATGTTCCCTTTACCCAACTTTTGAATCCTTCGAGTTCATAGTGCATTTCCCTATCAACCAAAACAATATCTCGCAACCAGAAGAATCTGTTGCCTATGAATGGGGAATATTATCCAACCTGATTCCAATTTACCTTTGCCCTTGACCGTGCAGCGTTGCACTTTTCTCTCCAAAAAAGATTCCCCGCTTCCATCGCTAAATGTTTTCAAAGTCATCGGTGTTTTGTTTCTCCGCGTTCTATATTGAAACAAGGTGTATGCATTCCTATTTAGTATTCGTTGACAGCGCCGATGTTATGCACCATCTTCTTAAATATATGCGGTCTGTGAAAGGGATGAATTACTTCTTTTGCAAGACGCAATTATTAACAACATTTGAAGATCATGTTCAAGCTAAATTTAGAAACCTATGACCTTACTCCCTACTATGAATGGGCCTACATGAATTAAAAGGATAGATTAAATCAAAATTTAATCTGTCTGCACATAGTGCACAAATGAAGCTTTGACGTCTGGTCCCCTGATTTATGTTGATTATTCTATCAGTTTTACTTGCTGTACTTAATAGGTAATAATTATGCTAAAATAACTTAAATTAAGTTACTTCTATGAAAAGTGGTTCCAGTAAAAAAGAAAAAGAAAAAAAAGGTAAATAAATAAATCGAACACATGGGCCAAAACAGAATATAACATTTAAAAACGGAAAGCTTGACGATTGAAAATTGACGTGATCATTTTATTGAGGTTCTGTAGCGAATCAAATCACCTGGTTTGTACAAGTATTGACGGAGGATACTATTCTATAAGCAAGTATTATGTAAATCGAACTCATTCTGCATGAGTTGGGCTTCGTTTTTATTTTCATAAAATGACCCAGCTTGTTCCCGTTTTTTCCACGCTGCTCCTAGCATGTCAATGTAGCACTAGTCTGACTCTTTTAACTCTTTGGTCTGACAATGTCACAGCAATGTTTCCTGCAGCACATGAACAGATAAGAGTGGGATTAGGTGAATGTTTCACGCTGTATTACTTCCCATTCCACAGGCTATTTGGCAAAGAAAACATTCAATTAGTGATAAGTTACAACAGTAGCCCCCCCCCCCCTTTCCCCTTCCCCTCTCAACTTTTCGAGGACATTTAAAACGTCCATCATTTTACATGTTTTAGAGTGTAATAGTGCAGTCACACCAACAGGCCAATCCCACCCTGCTCTCAAACCGTATCAACAAAATTGTAGGTAATTATTGATGTCTTGCTCCTTTTGAAAATCAAAAGCCTACATAACATAACGCATGTTCGCGATTAATCGCAAAATTTATTACATGCTTTCCCATAGATTTACGATTAATATCAATTGTAAGATCGATTGGAAAGCGTTATGTTACGGTGCCCAGATGTTTCAAGGTAATTTTTCTCAATCCCACTTTCCCAATTTCATTGATTAAACAAAACATTAATTCATAGTTCATAGTTCGAATTCAAGATATTACAGTTTGGGAGCGGGGCGGGATTAGCCTGAAGGTATGACTGTCCCATTACAGAGAAGTCGCATATTCAGCCTCTCCTCGACAAACAGTCCACTTATATAGGCACTTCACTGGTTCACCACTACGCCGCCAGAGCAGGCGCGCTGACCGCCAACGTTCCCTAGCTCCGGCGGAATGTTCGCAACCAGTGCACTAAAACGCGAGTGAAGTGAAAAATCACCCTGGACAGGTTTTATAATGCATTAGCTTTTAAACGTCAGTGGTTTTTCTTTTGAATTCTTAAAGGAGTCGAAGGGCATGAATTTGATTTGATTGATGCCATCCATTTAGGGAATGATTCGTAATTGCTGGCCACTTGAGAGGGCATGAACGGTATTTCCATAAAATATTAATATAAGCCTATACACATTACATCATTATTAGGCCCATAAACTTTCTTGGATTATGTGATGCACATTTTAGAGTCTGACACAAATAATAATAACAATGACTGAATTTTTGATACAATTCTTGTACACCCTCCTCAAGATCCTATTTTGCAGAACAAAACAATACACAATAAAGCATATGAATAAAAAAAAAAGAGAATGAAATAACAAAATGGTAGAATACGAATAGACAACACATAATTATGTTAAATAAATCATTGGGGAAATGCAATCATGCAAACCGATTATTCCCGTTATATGAAAAAAGCGAATGACATCAAGTAATTAAACATGGATACTCATTTTAAGTTTTCAAAATATTCCCCTTATTAGAAAAAAGAGGATCCATGCTTTGACGAACTGAATAGAGAAGGGCACTATAATTTATGAGAAAAAGTTAAAGAAGAAAGGACTTTCCTAACATCTTCCTGACGTCAATATGGGAAACATCATAGCATATCCTATGCACCTAAAACAAATACAATTAAGATTTGAAATGTATACATAAATAAAAAAAAAAAAAAAAAAAGATTAGAAATGTTTTGTTGATCCTTTGAACAAAACTTGAAGAAAATCATGCGGAGCTTATCACGGATAAAAACAAAGAATAATAATATAAGGTCAATTCATATAATGAAATCACAATATTCTATACAACGGTTGATAATACATCATGACCCTGTCTATAATCTTTACTTCTTTTGTATATTGTGTATATTTGAATTGTATATTTGTTGTGTTTTATTTTATATTCCGAATGAAAAAGGCAGACAGACAAATTGCCAAGCCAACCACTAAGAAGAGGAAATATTTTTTAACAGGGATTAAGTGCAGCACAGTGTGGATGAAATTCTTGCGGAGGGATATTAACGCTATGGATGGGATTCGAACCGCCAACCCTCCAGTTGAAAGGCAAGAGCCGGAACCACTACACAACGACGCTTCCACATTCAAAATAAAACAAAATGCATTGTAAATGAAAGAAAAAAAAAGGAAATATAGACTTGAAGTAGAAAACAAAATTTAAAAAAAAAAAGAACGAAGAAAGGTCCGACTCACTTTCCCACCATCTAAGCCATATCCATCCCAACCAACCCCACATCCCAACCTACCAACCATGGCAACGGAACAATCCTCCAGCTAATTGCTCTGATTTTAGACGTCTTAAGAGCAGATCAAACTCATCAAGCTATTTATCTAATGTCTAGTCTAAATACAACCATTACACCACTTTCGATTCACCCCGGACGGCTCATAATCACTCATCGATAAAATGGTATGACTTCTTTTAAAAATAATTTTGACACCTTTCTCCCTGAAAAACCATGGTGAAATAAAAAATATCCAAGGTACTAATTATTCATCTGCAGTGTAAATGTGTGATTGTTGCATTATGAGCTGCTCGATTTATATTAAGAATGAGTTGCAGGGACCATCGATCGAATGGGGGAGGGGGGAGTCACAAGACCTTCTGAGCCCCCCCCCCCCCCCCTGAACCTCTTCGTTCTGAAAAAAGGTGAAATGATNAGCTGCTCGATTTATATTAAGAATGAGTTGCAGGGGGGGGGGGGGGGGGGGGGGGGGGGGGAGTCACAAGACCTTCTGAGCCCTCCTCCCCCGCATTGAACCTCTTCGTTCTGAAAAAAGGTGAAATGATAAACAACGAAAATATGATGAAATCATTTTCCAATTAACCTTGTTAGGGTATACTTGTGAAAAAACAAAGCAAAGAAAAAAAAACTGAACAAAGAAAGGTAAAGTCGTCATACGATGGTGTAATTGTTCGATGCTAGAGTATTTCAATGTCTGTATGTTCGTTTATTTCTTTTAAGTTGACTATTTCTTCCTTTTGGAGTGGGAAGTGAGTGTGTCGTGCACAGATATCTCTATACATTTTCCACCTCAAATGCCGCGACTAATTAAACGAAAACAGGTGAATCAAATACCCTATCCACATCCAAAACAACAAACCCTCGCAGCACATTTCTCCCCGCTAAACATTTTTTCTCGCCGCAACCCAGGCGTGTAACAGCAGCGTCACACGTGTCCATTCCTGGTACCTGTACACCATGTCTTAATTAATCACTCTTATCGCTAATTAGGAAGCGTCACTTGGACTAATTAGCGTCGCGCGCACTAGAACAATGCCCAATTAGAAGCGGAAGTCAGGGCGTTCTTTCCGATAGCACTTAACTCTTGATACTCCTTCAAGACAGACCGGAAAATGGAGAGGGGCAAAACATGCACCCATCTCCGCCCCTCTGGGAGAGCCACGCCCAAGTTTTAATTACTCCCATCAATATCATTAACATAGTCATTAAAACATCCCCAGGATATAGCTCTTATAGTTTGGTAAGGAACATCTTGGAGATTGGCAGGTACTTGAACCTGTTCTTCATGTGTGAAATTAAATATTGATTTGCAATTTTGACTTGCAATGTTTGTATTTAGAATAGATGCCCATTACAACCTTTGCAGTATATTACACCAAAACAAACAAACAAACAAACAAACAAACGAAACGCCAACAAACACCAACAGTCTACAATTGTATAGTAACCCTCAGTCGTTCCGCCTGCCTAAATGGGAAAATCGGAATGAACATATGCAAAAAAAAATGTTGTCAAATGAATCTGAACTTTCAAGGATAATGAATGATAATGAAGTAGCAAGGAGCTATGTTCAGATACATGTATCAATCTACATTCTACGGATTTAAAATTAAGTCTATAAGACTTACTTTGATTCTAATACCTACATACAGTAATTCGAGAAAGTTTGATTTTTTTTACCAACATAAATTGTAAATATTTTAAGAGAATAAGTTACAGTTTCTACGGTCTTCTTTGTTATAATATACCACCATCTCTTTTGCATCATTTTCGTCATTTTTCCATCTAACTATTCTTACAAAATTTAATTTCGCTTAAGTCATCTTTATCATTTTCTTTATATTAGGCGAATAATTATGGTTTCTCTAAATAACGAAGATTTCATTTTCAAAGACTAGAAGAATTAATTCTACAGCTATAAAAGAATAGGCAGGGTTCAAATTCGCGTCTCTGTAATTTAGATTTTTCATTATTAAAGTTTGGACCTGAAAACTACATGTAAAGGCAGGCGGGCTTCTTAGCCAATCTAGCGGGTAATTAATACAAAGCACGTCTTCGTGATTGTTATCAGAGGTCTACCGTGCATAAAATGTATAATATGCATTTAGTTATAAGCCAGTAAAGAATTATTCTAGATATTTTCAGACAAACTTTTCATCGAGGACTGTAGCTCAAGACTATTTACAGAGGCGGATCTCTTAGCCAATCAACCGAGTAATTAATACAAAGCATGTCTTGGTGATTGTTTTCAGAGGTCTACCGTGCATAAAATTCAATAAACAGATGCAAAGATGAGTTGATAGATGCGCCGATAAACTAATCGAGGCACGCGCCTGTAAAGAGGCTAATTCCCGCTTTGCTTGGAAACATAACATCATTCGCGCGATAAAAGATTGTGTAGTTGACTGTGTGTAAGAAGTTCCTTTGCAAAAGGGGATAGATCAAATTCTTTTCAAATTTGAGCTATTAACAATTACCTCATATACTGCAAAAACGCTGGTGTTCGATTAAACACTAGCATGCAGGAATCTAAATAGGACCTCACCAGAAAAGGTGTTAAAATAGGACCCGTTTGGAATCATATTAACAAATTTAAACACCGACTAGTGCTGGTCAACACAAAAGGCTGGTGTTGAAATATATCAAATTGATTCTAAATGGATGTTTACACTTTAATATATTTCTGATGAGGTTGCATATATTCCGTGTATTGTGAACTTTAACACTTCCGTATTTTGCAGTGTGATTATCTAGCCTTATAAAAATTCAATACAAAATATGAGTCTGTTATAACCAGGGAGGAGAAAGCATATTTATGTTTCTATATAGATGCGTGTAAAAACATGCACAGAGTAACATTTTTCTCCAAAGTCCAATAGATGGACTCCTACCCCCTTTTTCCAAATAGCCTTTTCGTAAAGCATGATGGCGTAAATAACGTTCACGTGCCTTGAAAGCGACTAATCTGGCTTTGCTTGAAAACATAACATGCTTTCGTGATAAAAGCTTGCGTACTTGGCTGTGTGGCGAGATAGCGTTGATAACGATAAAATTACTCGATGAATTTATCAACAAAAATGCTGCCTTCTGTTTTCACAGTTTCCTGTTTTGAAGTTTGC
>BQKZ01006583.1:0-17427 GCA_036244855.1 Temnopleurus reevesii | reverse complement strand
AAAAAAAAAAAAAAAAAATGGAAGGAAACACGTCCAGCGCCCTATTATCGACTTTCCTGAAATTTGAAAGATACTCTTTGATTACATTAGAAGTTTTAGCGGTATTCGTTGCATAGATAATTTTGATTATGGTAAAAAAAAAAAGGTAGGGGGATGCCGTTTCATAATGATGTAGAACATGCATTCATAATGATCCATTAAAATTTACAAAGGGGGTGGGTCAAATTTTGGATAATTGACCTTACGTCATAACACAACAACAACATGTCGGACCGAAAGGGGTTGAGTATTCCACGGCGTCTGCCACTTTTACTAGTGGTAGATGCCGTACTTTTACCTGGAGCATCCATGAGAATACCTGTAAATAATCCTACAAAGTAAGTATGTGGCTACAAAACAAAATAATCAAGAGTTAAGTGTGAGTCTGATTCTTTATTGAAGGAAATCTTTGGGCCAAATTGCGGGTGTGAAGAAGAGGGGTTAAGGGGGTGGCATGTATGCCGGAGCTCCGGGGACGAATTCAACAGTGTACCGTAGCATTTACCTCTGCGCTGAGCCGACTTGGCCGCACAACCGGGCGCGGGCACCAGTGATCGTGAAACTCAAAATGGAATACAAATTTGTTGAAATATGACTGCCTTTAATTATTCAAATTCTTGCATAATTCTTAGAATTTCATCAGATTAATCAATTCATTATCAAACTTTGAAGCATTTTAATATTTGCAATCATTTTTTTCTTCAAATAATCATTAACATATAGATAATTTCTGGGCCCAATAATTTATTTGATGGGAGTGTGCCATTTATATAATTTATTTATATTATTTATTTATATAATTTGATTGCTTTTCTCTGCAATCTATTGCTTCTTTATTCTTGTTAAGACCATGGAATTTACCTATTTTATCTCGAGTCTGTTTATTAAATGATGAATTCCATTGCATGAAAAGAAATGTTATTCTTTTTAACATTTCAGACACGTAATTATTCTGATTTTTGTTAACTATGTTTTGACAATGTCTTGTCCATTGCCCAAATTAGGAATAAGTAGAAAATAAATCAAGAACTGATTGATAAAAAAATAAGAATTATTGAAAAACTTCAAAGCATCTAGATTTTGAAATAAATGATATATCCAGCATGCAATGCAGCCATCAAGTTTATCATTTCATCAGTGTTCTGCAATATTTTTTTAATCCGTATGTAAAACTACTTTAACTGATTTACGTTTTTCCGCTTCTCAGTATGAACATGGTCAAGAGCCACATCCTTCGTCATAACACCTTGACAAGCACTGTTATTGGAGTGGTACCAAAGAATCCAGAAAAAGAAGTAAGTTTAATGTAATGGTGTATTTTGTTAGTAATCATAAACTGGGTTGTTCGATTGGATGGTTTGTTTAGTAAATAAATGCTAATATTTTTTTTCATATTTTGGTATAAAGCAAAAAAAAAAGAAGATATAAACAAAACACCCAAAGAAAAAAAGAAATGAGTGAAAATACGTGTGTCAGTACTTTGTTAGTAATCAGAAGCTTTGTATAGATTGGAATGATGTAGTAAATGAATGACAATAATTATTTTATTATTTTGGTATACAACCCCCCAAAAAAAACAAAGAAAAAAGAAAGACATGAGTAACAATATAAACTTACAAGTAGAAAATGATTAAAAAAATGTATTTCAATACAAAATAAAATCTCATATTAATTTCTGCATATGAGGAAACTCATTAAAGCTGCTTTGAAATAATATTATTTCATTATTCAGGATTAAATGAAAATTAGTTTTCCTCTTTAGACAACTGTAAGATTTAGATGTGTTTCAAGCATTGTGCACCACTCTTGGGAAGTCTTACATATAAAATGAATGGGTTCATTGGACCATGTCTTTTGTTCTGCTGCTCTGATAATACTTATAGGGAGTAAAATATCCGAACTTGTACTATGCATTACCACATTACTACTCACATCTTATTTTACATCATTTTACTTATTCACCAAAGCAGGATGCCATTGAGAGCATGCACGCAATTGGTACAGCCGGAGTGGTTGTCCAGGTAACTGGTACAAACTGGCCCAGACCGGCCTACACTCTGCTTGTGACTGGTTTATGCCGGTTCAAAGTGGATCGGCTCATCCAGGAGGAACCGTATCTGGTGGCTCAGGTGATGCAGTTGGACAAGCTTCCTGGAGATATGGCCAGTAAGATATATACAGTATTATTATCTTGTAATATGCAGATGAGTATATTCGTAGAAATTGCGCAATATAAATGTACAATTATGATCTTTTTACAGGGTGACCTATAAAATATTACTTCAATAATACCAGGATCACTTATTCTTGTCCCATGTATTCAGCAAGAAATTCATCCAGATTGTGCTGCACTCTACCCAGATATGATTGGGGACTGGTTGGAAGTGACCACAGTGAGCTCCTTGAAATATCCTGCTAGATTACTCCTTAGGCAGTGGAAAATATGTTGTATACTTGCATGCCTGAATCCAATAAACTGGGGGTAATAATAGCTCATTGTTATTCCATAGTCTACTGGGATAAGATTTTGAATGAGTATTGAAGCAGCTACCCTGGGTAATCATTGTTATTATGATGTTGTTTGGAAGAGGCCATTCTGAAAATTTGATTCTAAAATGTGTGTATTTAGAAAATGCTTTCGTCTTATTCTCATCTAGTATGTATCTAACTTTCTATGGTCAAGAGCTTCATTGATTCATAAATTGGTCACTTTTGAACCATATAAGAAATTGAAAGTTCCATTTTGAAAAATGAGTTATTCACAGTTGATAAAGTGACCTGAGGGAGTTCCTCATTCCAGAAATATATCACATGCATGTAGATAATTTGGAAATATCTTTACCACTTAATAACCATCATGTTGGTGTGATTATTTAGTGTTTGATGCAGAATTTGTTTAGAACTATGGTAAATTATAGTATTGCCCCAATACTTACGCTGACAAAACAATACAGGTATCAAACATTTAATAATAGTAGATTTAACAGAAAATTGATTTTGGGGAAAATAAGTTATTAACTTTGCTGGAAGAAACATGCTCAGATTTTTTTATGTTTGGATTTGCACAGGTCTGGAAGCTGGCGCAGAAGAATTGCCTGTGGCAGATAACTTCAGGGATCAGGCAACAAAGCTTCTGGAACTGTTGGACATAACAACTCCTGTAGTTGCTAAACTGAAGGTAAGTCAAAGAAATGCCATGCCATCCGATCACCATCTCCCTTCCTTGCCCCATCCCATTTCATTTCATATTGCTGAAAAGGGGATGCTTACATCTGTATGTAATCATAATTTAATAGTGACATTATGCATGGCACCAGTTTACTGAGATAAAATTTGTAACCCACAAACATGCACTATTTACAGCTTTAATTAATCAAGAAGATAAGAAGCACGTATGGTACACAAAGAAATAATTGCCAAATTGTCTGAATCATTCATCTTTGAGACAAAGAAAGACATACACACTCTGTTTGTTTGTTTCTTTCTTTCTTGATTTGTTATTTATTTATTTATTAAATCATAATATGATTTTCACAATAAGTGAATTCATAGACATGATACTTCTTACTTTTTACCTACTCATTAAAGATACATCAACCATTTCATTTTTTCAATGTTTCTTTTTCATTTAGGTAATCTGGCCCTTGAAAATTAATCTTATGCAACTTATTTTGTAATCTGCCAAAGTTCATTGAACTATGTGCATATCATTATCTATTGTTTCACCAGGGTACTGTTACAATGTATGTGTATTAAAACTCAATGGGACAAAGTCCAAAGTGTCATTTTATTTTGTCTTGTGGTTATATGATTAAACTTGTTTTGCTTTATACTAATTATGTGTATTGTATATTATACAATTTTCCTCTGCTATTTGACACACTCATGATTACTAAATTTTATTTCAACAAGTTTTTTGCATATTGTAAACTAGAGGTCAATTTTACTTATCAAAATTTTCCCTTTTTTAAGAATATAGCTTTGTAATTTGTTTCTCTGGATGCTTTAAGTTGCACCATGATATATTTGGCAGAGCAAATTCTTGAAATATAATTGGTTTTGTGAGAGTATCTGGTTATATGCATTTTAAGCTAGTAAAGATTTACCTACATACGTGATTTTATCATATCAAGGACACAGTTCTTCATGGATTGAATACACAATGTTATGTAACAATATTATCAATAATGTTAGTTTAATGTGTACCATGATCCTTTTTTGAAGTCATGTACCAATGTGCTTTGCTATGGAAATTTTCTGGAGATTTTCACTGTAGATTAGAATCTAAATTATTATCTCTGTAATATGGACTGGAAAATTGTGTAGGAAATAGTATCTTACTTAAATTCAAGTTCACTCAAAGGTTTGTTTATTTTTAAACAGCCATTTAATTAAATATGTGCATAGTTCATTTTAATGTTATTTGTGAAGATATGGATCTTATCAATAGGTTTCTGATAGGATAATATGGATGCTTGCCCTGTTTGCTGTTAGTGTCTTATTTCCTTGGTCTTGCACCCCTTTTTAATACAAAAAAAATTATGCAGCAATATAGACATGTGAAGAAATAAGTGACCCTCTCTCATTAGAAATTTAAATAGCAAGACTTGCCTTTACCTTTTTTTTCTACCCGTTCATATACATTACTCCATAGAAACTTGTTTGGTCATTATCACTCGATGACCAACCTCACATTATTGATTCCAAGTACTGGGCAAGTTCATGAACTGTATCACTGTGCTAAAACATATGAGCCATAGTGAAGACTGTGTAATAATCCAACCTTGATGAGATTGTTGTTCATTCTTGAACTAGATGAAAAAAGATGTCTTTTTATAACCTAACTTTTCTCATATCCATATTCTATGTTTGATACTATTCTCTTTAATTTCTTAATTCAGAGACTTATGGATAGTCTTCCCATCACAAGACTTCCAGATATATTTGCATCGATCGTACAGGCATCCTATAACGAGAAGCTAGAGGTTAGTTATAACTTCAAACTACAAGCAATGGGGATGTTACTAGAAAGTTGCAACTGATTGTAAATCAACTGCAAATCAGTCGCAAATTAAAATGTACATTTGCATTTGTGGGCAGTCTGCACTTCGTTCAAGATGTATTGTATGAAATAATTATATTGATTGGTCTGTGCTTATCCACTGCAACTTGTGATCAATTGTAACTTTATACCAACAGCTCCTAAGAATGAGATTTTTTTGCCAAAGAAGGGTAAATGTAGGCGAGATTTCATAGAGACAGCTAGATAAAAGCAAACAGTTGAAAATTAACCCTATCTGTAAAAGCTGTACTGTAAAAGCTTACATTTTGACCCGTTAGAATGCCCATAGACCTGTGTGCATTATTCTTTCAAATTTGAAAATAACATCTCGTTAATGTGTATGAAGGTCTGAAATTCAATGAATTTGCTAAAAGGGTTATGTTCACCAATATATTGGCTTTTTCAGCAGTTTGTTTCACATCCAGAAAATTTAGATATAAAATATGGATGAGATTGAAATGACTTTGCTACATATGCTCATTCTGAAGATCATATATTTTCCATTCTTTTCCTTGCAGATCTTGGATGCTGTTGATCTCGAGAAGCGCTTCCAGAAAACCCTTCCTCTCTTGGCTCGTCAAATTGAGGGTCTTCGTCTTCTGAGGCACGCCAAGCGAGGGAGTGATGGCCTCAAAATGCCTCCCTCCTTCCAGGACAGAAAGAATAATCGCACCATCGTTTTGAAGAACGGTCCCGGGAGACCAAGGTTCATTGATCGTCCCGAGAGAAACGATGATAATGAGAGTGAAGGAGATGAGATTTCGGAGCTGGAGAGAAAAATCAAGTATGTATTTTTACTGTTTATATTTTTAAATGATTTTGTTTCACACTACTGCTGGAAAGTTAGTATCAATTGATTAATAAAATTCTTCTTTTGCATTGACAAACTAGATCATTGTTGAATGCATTCATTCTTGAAATTTGCTTACCATTGTGCAGTTAAGAAAGCTGAATGTGAAACAAATAAGGTTTTCAGTTTTAATTTTATTGTCTAATGGTTGATTTACTATAAAGTTTGATTTGTTTTATTGTTTGTGTTCATCTTCCTTGCAACATCCATTATTTTTCACGATGGGCAGTCCTTTTCCCTAATCAATAAGCAGACTTTGGTTGTGAGCAGAAGAAAGTTGAGACAAAGAACAGGTGCAAGGTGTTTGTGTGTTTTGTTTCTGTCACTGATGGCAAATATTTGTTCATAAAGACAGATGATTTGTCTATATACATGTACAGAGAATGATTTTACTTTCCAAATTTGGTTAGCAGTTTTAGATGTTGAGGAAACGGTTTCAACATTTTACTGTATAGTTCTATGTGAAAAAATTGCTAAATACAAAATATATTGTGTAGTTATCATGCTGAAATGCAAAGCAAATTTTTATGTGACATCAGGAATATCATTCCCTCATATAAATAGATAGTGGCTCTCGGCTGGGTGAGTTAGAATTAGTATTTGTTATTTGATAACTGTTCTTTTTTTATCTATGGAGGTAGATTTACTTTTAAATCAATTCAAATACAGATAGGAAATGTACACAATTTGTGATTTGATTGTTAACAATTATTTCTCTTTATTGGTAATATTTTTTTATACCAGGAATGCCCATATGCCCAAGCATGCATTGAAGGCATGTCAGAAGGAATTGAAGCGCTTAAAAAAGATGCCGAGTGCTATGCCAGAGTATGCCATGACTAGAAACTATCTGGAACTGATGTCAGAGCTACCTTGGTCCAAACAGTCGAAGGATACACTGGATATCAAGCAAGCTAGGTAATGATAGTGGGGAAGATGGTGTTGATGGTGGTGGTGGTGATGGTGAGGATGATGGTGATGATGGTGGTGATGATGGTTGTGATGATGATGGTGATGATGGTGGTGATGGTGGTGATGATGATGATGATGGGGGTGATGGAGGTGATGATGATGGTGGTGATGATGATGGTGATGATGGTTGTGATGATGGTGGTGGTGATGATGGTGGTGATGATGGTGGTAGTGATGAGGGTGAGGATGATGGTGACAATGGTGGTGAGGTTGGTGGTGATGATGGTTGTGATGATGATGATGGTTGTGATGATGATGGTGATGATGGTGGTGATGATGGTGGGATGATGATGATGGTATTGATGATATTGATGATGATGGTGGTGATGATGGTGTTGATGGTTGTTGAGATGATGGTGATGACGATGGTGATAGTGATGGTGTTGGTTATGATGGGGATTGTGTTGGTTATCAAGGTGATTGTGCTGGTGGTGATGATGATGATGATGATGATGATGATTAAAATGATGATGATGATGTTGGTCGTGATAATGATGATGATGATGGTAATGATGACCATGAATATGATAATGATGAAGATGATGATGTTGATGTTTATGATTATAATAATAGTAATGATGGAGATGACAATAATGTCAATAATGGTGTTGGTGATGGTCTGTTATCATGAAATAAAGGTGATGATTATGATATTGAGCTTGCTGCTGCAGATGATGATGATGATGATTGCAGAGGTTAATGGTGATACTTATAATGATATATCACTGTAAAATTGCAAGAAAATGACACAATATATCTATGAATAACCCCTTATACCATCCACTTTGCCCATCAAACATCCAGGATTGATCTTGACGCTGATCACTATGGCCTAGACAAGCTAAAGAAGAGAGTGATTGAGTACCTTGCTGTTCGTCAGCTGAAGAACTCTCTCAAGGGCCCCATTCTCTGCTTTGTTGGACCGCCAGGTGTGGGCAAGACAAGTCTGGGCAGATCCATAGCACACACTCTTGGAAGGGCTTTCCACAGGTATGTTATATTTTGTATATGTTCAAGCATGTAGCAAGGATTGCACTTTAAAGGGAGGATGAAATGTGTTTTAATGATTTCCTGACTACCAAATGAATTGTTTTCACTTCCTGTTGGTAAGCTGAAAAGCCCCCCCCCCCCCCCACAAAGAAAAGAAAAGAAAACATCCTCAATTTTTAAATCCCCCATCTCCAGATAAGTTTTCTTTTCACAAATTATATGGGGGGGGGGGGGGGGGGGGGGGGGGGGGAGACTGTCTGCTCTTGCTATGTGCCTGATATTGGGCCACCTTGGAAAATTAATTGCACATACACTTATAACTGCTTTTCATAGATAATGGGACTGAACATGACATGTCTTGTATGTTCAATGAATTAAAATGTATTAAGTTATTATAATTGATCATACTACTGTAATAAAAAGCAGACTATGAAATAAGGAAATGTATGCTAAACGTGCATCAGGAACTTCCTTTTCAAATGATGTTATACAAATGCTGACATTGGATTATTATACAACTATTGCATTGACTTTGTAATTGTTTTTAGTGAAAAAGTTTGTAGGTAAGCTTAAAAAAGTTAAAAAAAAACAGAAACAAATTCACATATTCACAAATATAAGCAACAATGATACAATATTTTAATCAGGATTTCCCTTGGGGGTTGCTGTGACCAGTCGGACATCCGAGGACACCGACGTACCTATATTGGATCAATGCCAGGCAGGATTATACACGGGCTCAAGCTTGTCGGTGTCAACAATCCAGTCTTCCTCCTCGATGAGATTGACAAGCTGGTAAGACTGTGTATCGATTTAATAGATGATGATGATGGTCACAATGATGATGACGATGATGATGAAGATGATGGTGATGATAGTGATGGTGGTGATGATGAAAGAATGGGTGGTGATTTTGTTGGTGATGATGGTGATTGTAATGGTGATGATGGCAGTGCTGATGTTTGGGATGACAGTGATCATGCTATGATGATAATGATGCCAGGCAGGATTATACCTGGACTCAAGCTTGTCTGTGTCAACAATCCAGTCCAGTACTGCTGATAATGGTTAAGATGATAATGAAATAATGATGATGAAGATGATGACGGTGTTGATGATGGTGTTGGTGATGATGATGATGATAATGATGCACGCAGGTTTATACATGGACTCCAGCTTGTTGGTGTCAACAATCCCATTTTTCTTCTCGATGTGATTGATAAGCTGGTAAGATTGGATGATGATAGTGATGGTGATGATGATGATGATGATAAAGATGCTGGTGGTCTTGATGATGACAATGGTGATGATGATGATGATGATGATGATGGTGTTTGTGATTGTGATGGTGATCACTGTGTTGATGTTATGATGCTAGGCAGGTTTATACAAGGTGGCAAGCTTATTGATGTAATCAATCCAGTCACTTTTCTTGATGAGATTGATAAACTGGTGAGACCTGTTTATTGATTCAATAGATGATGTTGATGATGATGATCATGATTGTGGTGTCAATGGCCACAACTATGATAACAGTAATGATGATGATGGGGTTAGTGATGACAAAGATGATGAAGGTGCTGGTGATGGCATTGGTGGTGGTGGTAGTGGTACCCTTAGGTGTAGTAGTCATGGTTATGATGATGATGATGATGATGATGGTAGTGCTGTTAATGTGAGGGATGAACATTATAAATATGGCTGTAATTAATATGATGATGATGTTAGTGATTAAGAAGATGATGTCGATGGTGATAGGTTTTTTAATCTTAAGATAAACGAAAACTTCAATGACCAGTGTCAAAATATTTTTTGTTCTGATAAATATTTGTTGATTAATATTGCCATTCTTAGTCATGTTGGTGATTGAAAACATAAAAGTCTTGTTTTCGATCTCTTCCTTGTTCTCTCTCTCGTGCTAAATATCTCTCCTTCTCCATACAGGGTAAGAGCCTCCAAGGAGACCCAGCATCGGCCCTGCTAGAAGTCTTGGATCCAGAGCAGAACAATGCCTTCACTGACCAGTATCCTTATATACTTTTAGAATGTGTCTTGCTGTCTTTTTTTCTTCTTTTTTTTTTTTTTTTTGAACAATGCCTTCACTGACCAGTATCCTTATATACTTTTAGAATGTGTCTTGCTGTCTTTTTTTCTTCTTTTTTTTTTTTTTTTTTTTTTTACAAAAGTGCATGTTAAACAGTTGACATGAGCAAGCCTCAGTTAAACACACAACAAATAGAGGGAACATTTTCAAACTTGATACAATCCTTCTTAAAATCATGAATTTGAAATTTTGGAAATGTATTCGTTCAAACATTATCAACATATATAGTCAACATTGTGTTCATATTACATTCATGTACATTAAATTATGTTGAGCAAGTTATACCAAATTGAAGAATAATAATGTTTTTTTTATACATTGAGTAAGCCTTATTGGATAAAAATTTAAATGGGGTATAAATTCACTAGTGAAAAAGACTGTTACTCGTAATTTCTGTCATATTGCTGTTCTTCAAACTACAAAATCATCTGCTGTTGCCATATTGTCATAAAATATATTTGATAAACCACTAGTACAGAGAAGCACAGATGAATTGCAGTCTTACGGTAATAAGTGATTATTTTCTGCTCTTTAATGAAACTCCTTAACTCTATGTTGCTAGCTACCTGAATGTGCAGTTTGATCTATCCCAAGTTCTATTTATAGCTACTGCCAACTCGCTGCAGACCATCCCAGCTGCTCTTAAAGACAGAATGGAAGTCATACAGGTATGAGGTGTTGCCAATTGTTACAATTTTAACATATTTTTTAGCAATTTTAAGCAACTTAAGGTTTACCCATTGCATTGAAAATACCAAGTCAAACAATTTAGAACAGCTAGATAAAAGAATCAGTCATGGAAAGAAAGAAGGTTGATGCAGTTACAATTTGAGACACTTTTTCTAATTTTAGATTTAATGTATACTCCCTTATGAGTAACAGAAATATAACATATTTATACTTTCAAATATATTTATAGGGCTTTGTATGTTAGATTTTACAAGTTGGTGAGGATTTTAAGGCTTGTGAAAAGCTCTAATACTCAATAAAGGAATTTGATATTTTTGAAACGATGCAAAAAAGTTGCAATAAGTTGGCAATCATCTACAAATCAATTTCATTTTGAAACATGCTGATTTGCACGTAATCTCCACTTTTAAGAACAATAAGGAATTGATCAGTGTGATCAACTATAGCTTTGCAATCACTATGAACAATTACAATTTGAAACAAGTATTTCTGATTTGCATACAGTCTACGGAGGGAACAAAGTGCTCGCTTTGCCTTAAAAAAATGAATTTTCTCTTTCTGTGTGGCATCTTTTCACTTGTATTGTGTTTTCATTTTTTTTATATGTTAGGTCCCAGGATATACACAAGAGGAGAAGTTTCACATTGCTAAAGATCACCTCGTTCCCAAGCAGTTGAAGGAGCATGGCCTCACCTATGAGCAGCTGCAGTTTGCGGAAGATGCTATCAAATATATCAGTAAGATTGGAGCTATGGGAGTTGTAGTAGTAGGAGTCATGGTAGTTCTTGTAATAGTCATATGAGTTGTAAAGAAGAATTTCATATTGCCAAAGATCACTTCGTTCCCAAGCAGTTGAAGGAGCATGGCCTTACATATAAACAGCTGCAGTTTGCTGAGGATGCTATCAAATATATCAGTAAGAAAGAAATAATAGTAATAGTAGTAGTACATTAATTAATGGAATCGTCTGTCTTGTGTGACGATCAGCTGTTTGAGAAAGGCTAAAATGAAAAAGTGACAGTATCGCCAATAAGCACAAGTACCTGGATGTGTATTTTTCGCTACCTCGGGACTTGATCACTTCCGGTAAACTGCAGCTTCACTAGCACGACATATAATTGGCTTTAGTTCGAATGCAGAAAACTATGAAAACTCAGATATTCACGTTAAATTTATGAAAATCAAGAATATAAACAAGTGGATGAAGCTTCAGGTCCCAGAAATCAAATTGTCCCAAGTTCTGTGAGCTGAGGCTATGGGAACGGAAATGAATCGGTCCTCGAGCTGGCCAACAATGCATCGTAACTAGAGGTTCATCTCAGCATGCGGGTACTTTATGCATATTGACGATAATGAGAATTATGCCATCATTATTCAATTTTTTTTCCAGTTTCCAAGTACACCAGGGAAGCAGGAGTCCGGCAGCTTGAGCGAAAGTTCGGCGGAGTCTGCCGCGCAGTTGCCGTCCGAGTCGCCGAAACACAGATGCTAAAACGTAAACCGTCCGCCACCTCCGAGGAAGATGCCCTCGTTGCTCAGAGAGAGAACAGGGAGGCAAAGGATGAGGTGAAGACTGAACTGACCGATGAGACTTCCCTCGAGCTGACAACGGAGGCCGCCATTGCTCATCCACCCGAGATGCCCATTGTCATTGATGTACTGGCGGTTCAGGATATACTTGGGGTAAGTGATGAAGAAATTACTCATTTCAATAATTGCAAGAAGGCACATGACAAAATAACAAACAAGGCCTTGAATGTTATTTGGAGGCTTGAATCCAATAAGCTGTGGTAATAATAGCTCTATGTTATTACAGGGCCCACTGGGAGAACAGTTCAAAGAACTGAGGCAGCTCCCTGTGTATATGAGTTGCATTATTATTTTTATTACTGATTTTATTATGAAGTGAATTTTTTGTGGTTGTGGAGAGGGGGCGTTTATGAATATTGTTGCAGGGGCAAAGTAGTCTGAATGACAAATCCAATGATGTTTGTAATTTTGATTGGGTACGAAATGCTGTCACAAGCTTCATGAAACACTCCCGGATCTAACACGACTCAATTAAGTTATTCTTTATATGAAAATGAAGGAGATAACCTATCAGCCACATATACTGCAGCACCAATGCTTTTTGAGAATTGATTACTAATTCTTTAAATGTCCATTTTATAGAACTTGTTGAATTATTGACAAAAATTTGAGATATATGTAGCAGTTACCCAACCCACCCCCAAAAAATGTTCAATCTGTATAACGATGTCATTCTTAACTCTCATCAACCTGGTTTATGTAGAACAAAAGTGTAAGTGTATTTCATATAATTATATACCTCGTGCATGAAAACTACCTACCACTTACTAAGATTGTTTACTGATAATTAACTTTGTGAATTCCTCTGTCATTTCCTTGTTTTGTTTGTTAGGCTGCTATTTATGAAAGTGAGACTTGTGAGAGACTATCCCAACCAGGTGTTGCTGTTGGTAAGTAGCTATATTTATTTCTTCTTGTAGGCTTGGAGCAAATTTTTATTATAAATTTCATCAAAAGTAATTTGAAACTCTTGAAATGATTGGAGAGAATTACAATATTCCAAACATTCCAA
Organism: Temnopleurus reevesii; assembly: GCA_036244855.1. Taxonomy (NCBI): domain Eukaryota; kingdom Metazoa; phylum Echinodermata; class Echinoidea; order Temnopleuroida; family Temnopleuridae; genus Temnopleurus; species Temnopleurus reevesii. The sequence goes on along the minus strand of BQKZ01006583.1, from coordinate 4,118 downwards.
CATCATTCCAAAGATGTTTCTAATCATAATTCTATTGGATTGTTTTATTAAGTAAGAGTTTTTCATCATTTGATGAAATACTCCTGATTTTTTTATTCCCACTAGGCATGGCATGGACAGCTATGGGAGGAGAAATGTATGTAGAAGCCACTAAGATGGATGGAGATGGGGAACTTACTCTTACTGCATGGTCAACTAGGCGATGTCATGAGAGAGTCCGCTCAGCTTGTTTGAAATTGGGTTATATTCTGATAATTATGATATCCATCAATATATTTTGAATTCGTCTTGGGGAGAAAGAGATGCTCCATAGTTTTCCAACATCACTGCAAAGTTTACCCTCATCCTTATTCTATCGGATTGTCTTATTAAGTGAAAGTTTATCTTTTTTTGATGAAATACTTGTGATTTTATTCCCAGTAGGCATGGCGTGGACGGCAATGGGAGGAGAAATATTTTTCAACTCCTGAGATATCTTGAGAGATAAAAAATGCTCCAAACTTTTTCAACACCACTCCAAAGTTGATTTTGATAATAATTCTATTTGATTATTTTAATAGGTGAATGTTTGTCATCTTTTTTGATGAACTATTCTTAATTTTAAACCCACCAGGCATGGCATGGACGGCTATGGGAGGAGAAATCATGTATGTAGAAGCCACTAAGATGGATGGAGATGGGGAACTCACTCTTACTGGTCAGTTAGGTGATGTCATGAGAGAGTCCGCTCAGCTAGCTCTAAATTGGGTTCGCAGTAATGCAGCAAAGGTAAAGTGTCTGCTATCATGCTTTTAGAAAGAGATTGCATATTTTTTATTCACTAGAACCTGGTTCCCCAGCTAAAATGCTTGTGATTTTCTTTGCACTTAAGTGGCTGTATATGATATTGTGCTGGATAAGAAAACATATAAAGAACTATAACTGACAATGGGCCCCTGACACATTATGTATGATAGATGCAATTTGATTGTTGTGTGAATTAATGAAATCTCTGTGGGTTTGTACAAAGTTTGGTCATTTTTAATTTCAACTTTCTTTCCTGGTCAAAATACAATGCATTATATTACCACAGAGAATGAAAAGAAAGAATATTCCAAGCAAATAGTAGGTATGGCAAAAACAAAAAAACTTGAGGGTAGGGCTTAGCTTAATTATGTATATCTAGATCAAACTGAACAATTTACTAATTATAATGAATTCAATTTATGTATAAATACCAGATAAAACAAACATATTATAATCATATTATATTATGCACACCGTCTTTATCATACCAGATAAAACAAGATATAAGTCAAAGATGTGAACAAAACCAATACTCAGTGTTACTCAATCGGTTAAATTTTCCTTGTATCAATTGTATTTTATCTAGTTGAGCATTGACACCAAGCCTGGTGTGGATCTTATGGAGGGAACAGATGTTCATATCCACTTCCCTGCAGGAGCAGTAGGGAAGGATGGCCCGTCTGCTGGGGTGACTGTTGTCACTGTTCTTGTCTCTCTTTTCAGGTGAGAAATACTGTATAAGCCGATATTTTAGCGTACAGATATTTTTGTGATTACGGACCAGTTCAACACATTGGTGTTTGTTATTTTCATGTTTTTGACAGTGTTTGTATACATATGAATGTACATCATACAGAGTGGACATTTTCGCGAAATTTTCTAAAATAAAACCTCTGCAAAAATAAAACCATTACAAAATATTAAGCTTATAAAATAGTAGGCTGTCATGAAATTAGTTGGTCGTTAAATTGTGAAGGGGGTCATAAGGAAAGTATATTAGTACTGGAACCTGTTTCATAAAGCTGTTTGTATAGGTGGTATGCCTGATTGGTGACCAGTTCTCAGGTGCCAGCACAGAGATGTCACTGAGTGCAAGAAAGCATCAGCAGTCGTTTGTAGAGTAGTGTGTACTGTACAAACAGCTTTATGAAACACAACCCAGGTCATGGTGTTCATAGTATATATGGTACAATGAATCTTTTGATGGAGATAAAAACCATTATTTTGTCATGATGATGGTGATATTTTTTATCATATGCTTAAAGCTCTAGAAATGAATGAATTAACCTGGGTTGTGTTTTATAAAGCTGTACGTAAATCTATGCACGACTGTACGAACGACTGGTGATCCTTTCTCCAATGTGATTCAGTGCCAGGAGGTATCATTGAGTGTGAGAAAGGATTGACAGTGGTTTGTACATTTCATTTGTAGATCTACGAACAGCTTTATGAAACACAACCCTTGATAAGGTGGTATAGTTGCAGATGGGCAATTCAACGGTAACGGAATTACAAATCAGAGATTTTTGGCCTTTATTTTATTCCTTTGTGCTATACTTGTATGATCTTAGTCAGTTTGAATACTTTTATATGGCGCAGAGGTACTAATGACAGCATCTGAAATACAACATTTGTCAGAGTTCTTTCTTGTTTGGAGACCAGCAAGATATTTTGAGTCGGTAACGGAATTACCAGAGAGTAATTCTGTTACCGAAAAAAAAAGAAATCTGACAGCTTTTGTGTTTCAGGTGATAGCATTAGTACCTCTGCGCCATATAAGAGGATATTTCAAGTTTACTTCTTCCGTTTGGTTTTGAAAATTTACAAAACATTGGTAACGGAATTACATTTTCCCCCATTTTCTCATGTGGAATTGCCCAGATACATTACTGCTTCTAAAATCTTGATTTAACCCTAACTAGGCCGGGGGGGGGCTGTCTCTTATACACATCTAGATGTNCGACAGATTTTGCAATCATATCGCCACGCAAAAAATTCTGATAACGCCGCTTTTTAAGTACGTTTTCACGAAAATCGGACCTACCGTTACGACGTTGCGTAACATTTTATACACGCATGTCAGCCTCAAAACTGCTCCAAAACGTGATTTTGTGTACAAGTCAATGTAAATTGTGTTTTTTCAATTAATTCACATAGAAATCCATATTTTTGCTTCCAGTGGCTAAAATCAATTCATTTTAGCACAATTATGCTTAAAAAAATAATTGCAATAAATTTTGCTCAAAGAACAATAGAAAACAAAAAGTAAAAAAAACAATGAAATACATAAGAAATTGAAAAACAATATAAAACATGTCAGTGAGACTTTTTCTATGTGGGATTGTTTGATGTGATACCAGGAGTACATATACCAAAAATTAGCTTTCTATCACCAGTATTTTGGGATTTAGAGCACAAAATGCATTTTTATGCATAAATTAGCATAATTAGTTATCTAAAAATAAACAGTGTATTTTTTTACAAAATCTGATGATGCAAATTTGTAGTTTACATGATACTCTACTCGCGTGCAAATTTTCGCGGCGATAGCGCGATCGACGGCCGAGAATTCCCAAAATAGCCAGGCTTAGTTAGGGTTAACTGGGTGAAATGATGATATTGATGTTGCAACACAGATCAATGATGATGTAATCACAAAATCTTTCTTTTATCTTTCCCAGTGGACGATGTGTGAGATCAGATACAGCTATGACAGGAGAAATTACTTTGAGGGGACTTGTTTTACCGGTGAGTACTTGTTCAATGATCTGCATCCTAGTGCAAATTATCAAATCTTTTTTGTGACCTTTGTTTTTTCAATATTCATAAGAGAATGTATTAAAATAATATTTTTTTATGAAAGACAAAAAAGAGAGGTGCAAATGATGGGCAATGTTTTATCAATAACAATACCAGGAGGCAAAAAAAATAGGCATTGTCACAGAATATTAATGCATTCAAAGGTTTCCTGAAATCCAATGTGGTACAGAGAAATTTTATACTATTTTGTATGTTGATACAAATAGTGACATTGACGGTCATTGTCAGATTTGGGTATTCTACTCTGACTGATGTTTATATGTATAAACTCAAATTCTTTTTCTCTGCTACTGTATGCCTTTCTCTCCACCCTCTCTTCCTTCTTGCCATTTCAAATAATCTATCAGTTAATTCAAACTCTTATTTTATACTTTTCGTTGAAGGTTGGTGGCATCAAGTCCAAGGTTCTAGCTGCTCACCGGGCTGGCATCAAACACATCATCATTCCCAAGCGATGTGAGAAAGATCTTGAAGAGATTCCTCAGAATATTAGGGTGAGTCACAATCACATT
>BQKZ01006582.1:0-13855 GCA_036244855.1 Temnopleurus reevesii | reverse complement strand
TTTGCCAATTTAAGGAGCCCATGAGGGGTGTAAATTAAAACTTTGAAAATTCATAACTTTTGAATGGATTATCCGATTTTGCTCAAATTTTCACAGTTTGCTCATCTTATTTTTCTTCATTTAATGATAGCAATTTAATCTCAGAGTGTAGTTCCCCTTTAACTAGAGAATACTGCACTAATGTCGCTGAAATATACAAATCACTTTATTAATTATTAAGAGCTAATTCATCTCTCATTCATATTTACAAGGGAATGTTACTCTATAATCTCACTAAAATACAAATACAAATCCATTCATCTCTTACTATGGTCTCCCTAAAATACACAAATCAAGGTATTAACCATCGACAAACTAATTCATCTTTTATTCATCTATTAGAGAATATTACACTGATGTAACTAAAATACACAAATTAAGGCGTTAATCTAATTCCTCTCTTATTCATATTTACCATAGAATATCACACTAATATCACTAAAATACATAAATCAAGGTATTAACTATCAAAGAGCTAAGTCATCTCTTATTCATATTTACTACGGAATGTTACTCTAATATCACTAAAATACATACATCAAGGTATTAACCATCATGCTATTAAAGTCATCTCTTATTAATATTTACTAGAGAAATATCACACCAATGTTACTAAAATGCACAAATCAAGGTATTAACAATCAAGGAGCTAATTCATCTCTTATTCATATTTACCAGAGAATATTACACTAATGTCACTAAAATATATAAGTCAACGTATTAATCATTAAGGAGCTAATTCATCTTGTATATTATGGGAGAAGATTACCATAATAGGCAAAAAAACTGGACACAATAAACGGCTCGCATTGTTCGGACATTATTCACTTTTAAACATCCACCCAAAATTAAAGCTACCACCATCAATCTAATACAACTTGGAAAACAATTTGATTAAGGTGAGTATTCTATGCATATAGGAAATTCCAATGTACATAATAGTATGTTGAAAACTTTGCATTCTTAAAGATTTTTTTATACACAAATTTATGAATGAATTTCAAAAGGAGTGAAACTCTTAAAGACCTCGGTGATGAAATAAGTAAAAAGAAACTCTCCATAAAAAAAATTAGCCCATAAAATTCATAAATCTATGGAACCACGGAGCCATACCATGAAAAATAATGTTTGATATGACATTTTTATCATCTGGGCAAACACAATCCCACTATATTCACAAATGGCCCACGGCAGCATTTCACCAAATCGTTCTTAAAGTTACGCTGATAGAAATGAGTGTAATACGCGTAAGATTCTATATCATTCAGTATAAGAATTGATACCAGTCGTAGGTGAAGTCGTTCTTAAAGTCTTTCCTCACTTGGTAAAACGCGACCCAGGATTCTCAGGACTATCTTCATAGAGATAGCTAATTCCCTGACATAGCAACATGCATACCAAAATATTTTTCAAAATATCTTTAATATCATTAATCACTACGGGACTAGCACCAGCAGCAATGATTCCTACAACATTTGGCAAGTTTGTCAAATCTATAAAATAAAACATAAGAATAACGGCAAGAGTATACTAACGAAGCTGCTTGTTTGGTGGAAACATAATCTAATATCATACACAATAGACTCTACAATATAAAAGATATAATTCATCAAGGCAATATAATTAAAAGTAGCACACTTGTAAAAATAGTATATATAAAATAACTAAAAAGCATTTTTTCGAAAGTTGAAAAGTGGATATGAATACAAATATAACAATCCATATCTGTGGAACACATAATAACATGACAAATATCCTTCCCAAATCCATAGCAAGTAAGTCTTATTTGGAATGATTCAAAGGAAAAAAGAAAGGGAATCAGCACCATTGTTTAATAAAACATCCACAAACTTGAGGAATAGAATTGAAACACTGACCAATTTATAAATGAATTCAAGTATGTACATTATGTCAATGAAAACCTAATATTTAGTTCAAACATTCAATTTGTTGATTTAACAATTTGACAATTTGGTAGTTACATTTCATACCATTTGTTTACAGGAGATTCTAATTGGATTATGTTTAAATCTTACTAATCCTAGTAAGATCCACTTTGAACTTACAAAAGTTCTAATCAAATTATGACAACATTTATCAATGGAATATAATATTTCATTATTGTCCAAAAGATTTTCTCAACACAAATAAAAAGATGTATGAAAATTATTCCTTAATTTCACACCAGTAAGTATTATAATTACAGATAGAAATATGGTCCAAAATATTTCATGAATATATTCTAATCATATATGAAACACGCAACACAGGCACAATGAAGGTATAATTTTGATATGTTTACATGATACATGTACATGGATATTAATAAACAATTCATAAACACTTCATCGACTCTATCGACTAAGAAAGATTGAACTAAGATGAATATAAAATTATTTGATTCAACAAAATAATTTTTTTTTAAATTCCTCCTGATTACATGGGTCCTCTATACAATGGGATTCCAATGCAAAAAGAACAGAACAGAACAATTTCTCAGAAAATTCAATTTTCTTTTATATACATCAGACTCACTGCATAAAGTCTTCCTATTCATACTATAAAAGGAATATTTCAATAAACTATTACAGGGATGCTGCTAACTTTTTTTCAGAGTGATGGGGGGGGTCCAGTTCAAAAGATTGTCTGACATATATTTAAAAAAAAAAAGGCTTGTTCATTACACTTGCTGGCGCGCTGATGAGTAAAATAGGCATTGTGGGATTGAAAAGAAACAAAAATTGTACATTACATTCCAGGTTCACAAGCAAAAAGTGCAATATTTTAATACCGTTTTACTTTATATCCATAAGGTATGCTCATTCTAAAGGGTGGATACATTTCCACCCTTTGGTCCCTGCGTATCGAAGGCCACGACTTACACCCATTATTGTAATAAACTTATAATTTCCCTGGCCTCATATTTTCTCATAACTTAGATCCTTACTAAATCCTTTCTTATATTTTGGATCACTCTATAGACCTTGAACTAGGAAAGATCATTCAATCTGAGAAAAAAAAAACAAATACAGTACATACAGATTGTGCATGTTTTGTCCCTGTTCATCCAGCGATATTTTCCCCAATATTTTACCACACAGAAAACCGTGATTTTCACTTTTCTGTTTGAAATGGGACCTTTGTTTTCAGGATACTAAGTGAAAATTAAGTTAAATCTATTTTAGTTTTAGGTGCGACTGGTTACGGGAGGAAGACGGATTAACATCGTTACTGAGTAAATAAAGAATGTAATCTCCATAAAAGCTGACTATGATTGATACTGATGAATTGATCATGCAATGTCTGGTTTCTCATAGACTGGATTGGAAATACCGCCCTCAGCAGGTAGCGAAACAGGGTTAGCGTTATCACCAGCGCTGTTCTTATAGTTGATGGGGATGGGCGATTTGCTGAATCCCGACCGTTTGAGGTACATCCAAGCAGCAACGAACCCGATGATGACTCCGACGATGATCAGGGTTAGGATGATTCCAAGAGCGGCACTGGCCTTTGAGCTTCCACCATCATCATCACCACCATCTCCACTTCTGAGTCTTCGTTCAGACGCCAGCCTTGCTTTGACTTTAAAATCAGAAAACAAAGTTTGCATCAACAAAGAGGGAAATAATTTGATATCGGTGAAAATCAGTGTACCTGATATTCTTTGGAATTGTAAAACATTGTACTTGTCAATCTTTTCTGCTGGTAAAGAACACACTATAATGTATATCAGATGACACAAATTCAAATATACACACGTCTCATTCTATTCATTAACATACATATTTTCTAGAGGGGAACAAAACTGCTGGACCCTAAACAAAAGAGAGAAAGGTGATCATAGAAATACTTGATTAAATTTGTTTTGAAAATGTTGATCACACATGCATCCATTTCACGTGACAAGTAGTTATACAATTAAGCAGCTCCATAGTGGAAAGAAATCATTATTTTTTTATTGTATAATTTTTGTTTTCACACGTATCAATTCTTGATTTTGGTAAAAAGAAAGAAATAAACACTGAATATTAGAAATATAAGAAATATCACTGCATTCCCATCAAGATGTTTACTTACCAATGCTGCAAGTTGCTTGAGCAATGGTGATATTATCTATAGCAATGACTCCCATAGTTCGATTCGTGCCAAAGTTTGCAACAAACTTGATCTGACAGAGGATTAAAAAGCAAAACAACATTTTCTATATTTCTATATATACATGACACCTCTAGTAGTATATCTACGACCTATTCTTTTCTTACAGCTACAAAACAATGAATGCCTCTAATAGAATATTCAGGGTACATCAAGGAGGAGTTTCTGATTAAGATACGCAAAATACAATGTTACGGAAGCTTCTAAGTGCCATCGACTTGGAGACTTGGCGAGATAATTTATCTTGTGAAGTCGACTTAATATCCATATTTTGTCGACTTGTAAAGATATTTATCTAACCATGTCGACTTAATAACGTTTACATGTCGTCATGGCGAGATATATTATCTTGCCAAGTCGACTTCCCAAAAATTATAAGTTGACATGGCGACATTTATCATCTTACCAAGTCGACTTAACGAAATAATTATGTCATCATGGCGACACATGGCGACATATATTATATATTATCTCATCATGACGACTTGTAATGTTTTAGATGTCGACTTGGCAAGATAATATATCTCACCATGACGACATGTATTTTTGTTAAGTCGACTTGTCAAGATAATATATGTTGCCATGACGACATCATTTTTTGCTAAGTCGACTTGGTAAGATGATTTATGTCGCCATGTCGACTTATAATTTTTGGGAAGTCGACTTGGCAAGATAATATACCTCGCCATGACGACATGTATTTTTGTTAAGTCGACTTGGCAAGATAAATTATATCGCCATGTCGACTTATAAACGTTATTAAGTCGACATGGTTAGATAAATATCTTTACAAGTCGACAAAATATGGATATTAAGTCGACTTGTCGAGATAAAATATCTCGACAAGTCTCCAAGTCGATGGCACTTAGAAGCTTCCGTACAATGTAGAATACTGATCAATGTAAAATTATGAAGCGATGGAAAACATTTCACCCTGACCACCAAGATTACCACATTTCAGGAACATAACACAGAAGGGAAATGAAAATAACCTGACCTTAAGGACCTGTAACATAAAAGAGATATGATAAATTGAAAATCAATTGTAAAGTGTGATACATGTTTTTGCCATAAACTTATGAATTATATTCATCATAAGTTTAATTGCTTGTTTATGTTACAGGCCCCTTAATATCATTCAGAAATAACTTTAATCATCATTTCAGGAACTTTAACAATCACATCAAATTCAATGATCGAAGTTGATGAATTACATTTAAAATCACGATTCTTTGACTATCAATGAGAGTGGAAACCACTTCATTGGACGTATCCAAAATGAAACTAACCTTAAATGGGTCCTCAGCTAATACTGACAAATCAAGATCTTTGTCAAAATGTGTCCACGTTGCAGCATTGGATCTGTTAACCAAGTGTATCGTCCTGAAGCTAGAATTCTTAAATTCGACCGCAACAGTGAGATTCATGGTAGGGTTGTCTTGAACGATGACATCATATGAGATACAATGATCCATTGCTTTGGTAGCAATCTTTGGTGGGTAGAGAACGGCCGTATCACTGGGAGTCTTGGTGTCACTGCTGATGTACAGGAATGACCCTACAGAGTCTGCAGAACAAAGAAAATTCAGGTAATTAAAGGGTGAAATTCAAACAACAGCTCTTCAAACAAAACATAAAACAAAGAGGTTTAGGTGACGAAATTGTGATAATTTAAGGGAAAGAGAGTGCTTCAAACAACAAGGCACAGTGTAAAACATTAGAAAAAAGGTTATTTATAGTCAAACACAGGCAAGGATTGGATTTAATTATAAATGTAGCAAAAAAAGACAAGGAGGATACAGATTGGAAATCATTGCTTGAACTCAATACAAGATAGTGACATAACAACTTTATATGTTAACTTAAAGGTTGTATTTGATTGTCCTTAACTTGGGGCTACAATGACTTTTTAGCTCTTGTCTAATTCATTAGATGTTGATCTGGAATTATGAATATCTTGAGAGCGTTCCATGCTACATCTCACTGAATTGTAGTGTCTAATCCACTTAAAATAGGAAGATATCAATTAAAATTGTCATGATCAGCTAAGATCCAAAACAGTTTACAACACTTTGACCACAAGGTAAAACATCCATCATCACACAGGAACAATAAATGACTGGTGCAAAAGATATGCAATTTGACAACATGCCATATATGTTTAACTTATCTATCATGTATTTGAAAAATGGACAAGCAGAAAATGAATGATGAGTAGACTTACCAAGAAAGGCAAACACTAGAGCCTGAAAGGCACTGGGAAACAAGAGACCTATTTCCAAGGGGTGAAGGTTCAGTACCCCTGGGATGAATAGATCGACTCACCTGAGCTATTTCCAAGCGGTGAATCTTCTGTTCCTTTGGCATCAAACCATATCCATTCTAGTATGTCTAGATCAGCTTGTTTGTAGTTGCATTGTTCATAACCCCCATCTTCAAAGGTGCAGGTGCTTTCTGGTTCAAAACCTTGGCAAGGCTGGCGGAGAAATCTGGGAAATGTAAAAGATGCATAATTAGGCAGGATCAATTTTAAGGTTGAAACCCTCAGTAAAATCAATCCTAAGTGGAAGCACAATGGGAGCAAAATAAAGAGCAGGGTTATGTTTCACCACGATGAAAAGACCTCAAGAACATCTTTAAGGACGAATTGTACCAGTTCTTGTGCTGAATGCACATAGTATTAATCATGAAGTACATGAATGGATACCAGATCTTGAAGTCGTTTTTAATTTTTTTCATCTTGGTGAAACACCACGCAGAATGTCATACAAGTAGAAGGCTTTATAGTACAATGGGCTATCTTTCTTGGAAATGGAAGAGGTCATGAAGAACTACAGACTCTTAATGTTTCGATGAGCATGTTTTCATTCTCTTAGAATGTCATATATTGAAATTTATCAAATGAACATTAATACTGAAAATGTGAGTAATATTTGACACTATTATAAGACCTGTTATAAGAACTGTTCTCTCAAATTTTCCCTATGAAGATTTGATAAAGGAAGATTTTCTTTTCTCTCATGGGGCATTAATACAAAGTTGCAATTTATTGCAAAATCTTTTTGTGTGTATGTTCATCTGTGCAGACATTTAAAATCATAACTTGAATCATAAATTTGTTGATTCTTATGTGCTCTTTTCATGCCTTATATCATCAGTGGCTGATGCTATTATCATACAATACAGTGGAACCCCATTATCACATTGTCAGTTATCAAGATTTATGATACAACTAAGGTCATTTTCAGTGTGCCAAGGACCTTCTTATAAAGATGTTCCACTGTATATGATTAATCACTGAGTCTCATCAGTCTAGAGCCCTGAATAAAATACTGTGTTTGAATAAAGTCAGGAAATTAAATGCAACTCCTTTTCAACCAATCAGAAATGCATTTGATATGACATTCAATTTTCTGAGTAGCATTAAAACAATTTATTTATGTAATAAAGCTATAGTCAAACCTTATATAATTAATTGTTGATTCTTATGTATCTACATCAAATCTTATATCATTATTCATTTGATTCCTGTGTATAAAGGTCACATACCTCATAATAAAAAAATTCTTATGTGTATAAATCAAACCTTATATCCCCAATTACAGTTCATATGTTTCTTGATCATACCTTATATAGTCAATCCCTGATTCTTTTGTGTATATGTGACATACCTTAGATCACCAATCACTGATCCTTATATTTTTAAATGATACCTTATATGATCACTCCTTGATTCCTTTGTGTATATTCACACACCTTGTATCACCAATCACTGATTCTTTATGATTCTAGATCATACCTTATATGATCAATCCCTGATTTTTAAATCATACCTTATATGATAAATCACCCTTTCTTATATCATCAATTACAGATTCTTATGTGTCTAGATCACAATCCTTATCATTAACCACTGATTTACATGCATACCTTACATCGTTATTCAATGATTTATACATAGATTCACATAGATCATACTATCATAAATACTTATGTATCTACATCTCACACCTCATATAATCAAACACTGCTGATTCTAGATCATATACCTTATATCATCAATCACAGACTCTCATGTGTCTAGATCACAAATCTTCTATCATCAATAACTGACATTTGAAAGTCTAAATTACATACCTTATATCATCAATTGCCATATCCCCTTGATAGCCTTTGCCAATTTCTGCCTGGAAAGTTATCTAGAATAGTGGAAAATTTGTTATGAATTAACATCTCCGATAGAATGAATACCATAAGAGCACAGTGTCATGGAATTTCTTCTGATTCAGAGTGCGATGCATTATGCATGAATAGAAGAGAAAAGAGAAAATAGAAAATGCCTGAGGTATTCGTAGCATGCTGTCAGTGCAGTATGACATTGAAATTTTTAGTTATTGCTACACTGTATTTTCATTGTGGCAAAAATTACAGTTGTTCAGTTATTCCGCAATGAAAATAAATCCATCATAATCTTTCCCAACATTAACTGCCTAGGTAATGGATGGTGGGGGGGGGGAGGAGTCAGAAAATGTCTCCAAATAGGGATATGAAAAATACTGACAGTGATCAGTTACGTAACGAACCTCTATAGGTTCAACTTCTATTCAATGTAAAATAAGTACTACATTGTCTATATTTTTACCTGGAACTAAAGGTCGGTTGTAAAGAGTGCAGCTGGCTTTTTGAAACCCAATCCTGAACCCTATTGCATAACATGTTGCATTTAAGTCAGTCAGAAAAGTCAAAGTCAGAAAATTCAATGCAACTCCATTGTCAACCAATCAGGAGCGCCTATTTAGGACTTTCGTTTAATTTTCTGAGTTGCGTTTAAATGCAACTTTATATGCAATAGGACCCTGGTCTAGCTTTAAAATGAATCTGATGACAATTGCATGCTCGCGGAAGAAATAATGATATGGTTACACTTTTACAAGTACATAGTTTCAACCAAGTACCTTGTAATTATCAATGAAGTCTTTGATTTCAACATATGCTGGCTGCCATCGATTGGCCTTCTTTTTCACTCGCAAAATCTGTTTCTCTTCAAAGTTGGGGGCGCTCCACAGAACAGTCAGTTTGCCAACATCATCGCCCCACATGTAGTAGTAAAAGTGGAGACAGATCCGCTCATAGGTTGTAGCAAGAGCAGGTGTTGTGATCCGTGCTTTGTCACCTGGTCGACGCGGTTGGGATGCCTCAGCATACAAATATGTCCCTATGAAGCCAAATTGGACAAAGCAAGAAAGAAAATGAAGAGGAAAATAATGATCACATGGTCCACATGGAAATATCTTTGAACATAAAATATCTTTAATATAATTTTGCTTATAAATCATAATCAAATGTGGGCTAATTTTTTTTGTTTAGTATGCACCTGGTTTCTGACAGAGACAAAGCTGTCGCTGGTAAAATGTCAATTCTTGTGCAAATTGTTAATCTCACTGATCTGATCCAAAAGTTGAATATATTAGATTAATATTGACCATCAAAGGTAAAGGTTATAATTCATCTTAAAATCTAGGACTCAAGACACAATTTGAATTGCATCTTTACACAAATCATTTCATAGTGCATAGTTAGCACTCATGAGTAAATAATAATAATAATAATAAAAATAATAATAATAATAACAATAATACACAGCATTTATCCACACCATCTCTCTAGTCACCTCTGAAGAGGCGACTAGAGATTAATTACAAATTCTTACCAAAAGAGTACTTACAAAATTCTCACAATGACCTAAAAGTGCATCCATGAGATGGCTCCCTCCTATCTCTAAAACCAGAAAAGCATGATCTTAGATCTAGCAACGACCCAACTTTGCTCTTGGTTCCAAGAAGTCGCACACGCCTCGGGGATCGATCCTTTTCCATTTCTGCACCACATCTCTGGAATAATCTCCCTCAGGCTGTTCAATCTTCTTCTTCTCTTGCTATCTTTCAACATTCCTTAAAAACCTTCCTCTTTAATAGTTAAATAATTTGTTGTTTATATTTTGTGCAGGTTCCTCTTTAATAGTTAAATAATTTGTCGTTTTGTATTTTGTCAAGGTAATCAATTTTCAATTAATTTACCCAATACTGTAAAGCGCTGTGATACATATTTCTGTAAGAGTGCTATATAAGTGCCAATATTATCATTATCATTAGAGGCGCGAGACAGATTATCTAATATTATTACCCGAACATAGCACAGCTGTCAAGTAGGCGCTTTTGCATTTCAAGGAATAAATTTGTGCCGTTACCCATTCATCTCACCTGGGTTGAGTGCAGCACAATGTGGATAAATTTCTTGCTGAAGAAAATTGATGCCATGGGTGAGATTCAAACCTATGACCCTCTTGTCGCAAGGCGAGAGTCAGAACCACTACACAATAACACCTTATTCAAATATGCATATGGTTTATCGAGCCTGAATACCTGAATCATTCCTGTATGTATGATCAGATGACGGTCCAGTTCCATTGGTCCCCGTCATCATGACGTTTCGACTCCAAAGAAACTCCGTAGTTGCTCTCCAGAACCGTTTCCTTGGTTCCTCCTGTGTATAACCACATATACCATCTTCTCCCTCATTGTCTTCAAAGCCACAGTCAGCCGAAACTGGAGGAGATGTGGGTGTGGCTACGAGCACAAAAAAAAATCATTAATAGAAGTGGCAAACATTAGAACAATATTTCCCTTCAACAACAAAAATAAAGAAATTATGTACAGGCTAGCAATTTACAATTGTATACAGCTTAAATCTGGCCCCAGTGTAAAGTAAAAAGCTTTAAGGCATTTCATGAAAAATTTATGGTGCTGTTAAGATGTGTTAGCTAGCGAATGCCCGACGATAAGGATCCAAGTTGGCTAGTACGCTGGCATACATATGTTCTGGGTTCGAATTTTCATTCATTGAAACATGCATTGCGTACAATTAATAATATCATGTCAGGCTAGGATTTCGAAAAGAACATTTGGAAATAGCATAATTTTCAATGAACTCCAACACATAGCTCAAATGCTTTACATAAGTTAGGAGTATGTTGCACAATCTTCAATAATATTCACAAGCATTACTTGTAAGTTACCCTAAATTTAAAAAAAATCCATGCCTTGAAACTTTAGTCAGCTTATGTTTGACGTCTGTAAATTCATAAAAAATGTTAGTTATGCTGGACTTTGGACATATACATGAGTAACTTATCCCAATGGATGTTTATACCGTTATATTATGATTTGGTTAAAAGTGCCACAAATGAGAAAAGTTTGTATGAAATCAATACTTTGGCTTTCATTAACTCAATTGGGCCACACATTATTATCATATCAGGGACATCGACCTATTTTGCAATGATGGTGTGTTAACTTATTTTTGTAACAAGCTATTTTGGGTGATTTTTTCAGAAGTTATTTATCCCTATGACCTTTGAGATTTAACTCTTGAATCAATATTCTAATCAGTTCATCCTCATAATGCTTATACATTAAAAACTATGTTTGGTAGAAATGGGTTCACTTGTTCTTAATTTATCGCAGTAACAAGCTATTTTGAGTAATTTTTCACAATTTTGTTTTGGCCCTGTGACATTTGACATTTGATCCCCTGACCCCCCAATCTAATCAGTTCATTATCACATGCTTGTATATACGTTAGCCATGTTTGGTAACAATCTGTTAAATTTTTCTGAGGTTATTGCGGTAAAGAGATTTAGACAGATACATGGACGAACGGATGGAGCCATAAAAAGAGTCCTTCCTTGTCTCCGGTGGCTTCATTAGCAAAGAAAGTGTCCAGATTTCAGATATTAACATCCATTTATCAAGGGCCCTGCATGAAGTTATCATCACATGATGAGGAGTTTGAACACCTTTTGTTGGTACAATCTACTAAAGTCTATATTATCTTGAATTAAAATCTTACCTCTGTAACATCTTGCATTGTTGAGTTGTAAATCGTCTATGGCTGTTTCTGTATAGGCCCAAGTTCTAGCAATTACAGCTTCAAAAACGATCTGCAAATCAATCAAACAAGATTATAAGATAGGTTTCAGATTGTAAGCAACCTGATTGGTCAACTGACATAACATACAGTGTTGCATACGTGCTTAGGACTAACATAATAATAAAAATAAAAATAAACAACATTAATATAGTATTTAAAACAAAGTGTTTCTCTGCGCTCTGTGCATTATTACCTGGTGAAAGCATGGCTACCATTTGGCGTTCACTAAATTCAAGCAATTTCTTCCTCCCGGTATGGTACCACTCACCTCACCTGGGTTTAGCGCAGCACAATATAGATAATTGAAAAACAAAACTGGTAAAAATGATCATGCATCCCTACTAGCTGCAAATATTGATATATTTCACTTATAACTCAGTCATTTTGCACGGAATAACAATCATTATTATAATGATCATCATTTATACAGCAGATCAACAACCAACCACAGAGGGGTGGTATGGATTGACTCCTGTTACCTGTTTGATCTAAGAGTGATGAGATAAATGAGCTAAATACAAGATCATCTCATGGACAAATAAGACTTCAAAATCCATGGGAATTTAAAATGATAAAAAAAATCCAGCTGATGATGTTATATTTTGTGTGAACATGCATCAATGGAAATATTTCACACAACATTTTGATCTTGTGACAGACAAAAACGGACAAAGTGAATAGGTAAAACCATTGTCTGGGAAGTTTGGTTTGTATCACTATTTTGTAGTCTGAGAAGCATAATCTATATAACTTTGCTCTAGGATGATAAAAAAAATGACTTACGTGGAAAGGTTGTGGTGATGGAGGGATGTCGAGAAATGCTTGTTTCCATTCTATTCCGTAGTCACCATAAAAGAAAAGATCAGGATCGAAGCCCAGTGTTTCACCATGCTTTATAATGTAAACGTTTAAATAATCCGCCCAACGTCCATAGTGAATGAACCAGAAAGAAAAGCAGCGCGGATTGGATGAACCGGTGATTAGAGGGGTGTCTATCCGGCCATTGTCGTACGCACCATGAAACCACCAAGAAAACTGCATCATCGTAAGAAAATAACCTGGATTTTAAATAAAAGGATATCATTAAATTCGATCGCTTTACCCCGTAGTACCTAGATATTTAATTCCCTTTCAAAATTTAGTTTATAAACTTTAAAAATAAGAGATCTGAATTGGTCAAAAAATCTTGGTTTGAATTCCATTTCTTTTCTTTGGGTTATTCTGTTTTTTTTTTGTTAAACCTGTTTAAAAAATAGAAAATTATTTTTTTGATGAAATACATTCAACTTCGATAAAGGAATCATAGTAAATCCATTGGTGATGCACTGTATGTGATTAATTGAATATGGTGAATAAGCCAAAGAACATCTGAAAATGACTTTTCAGAATGTATTCATAGGTACTTTTATGATCTTGTTTGTGATATCAAGATTATCACAGACAATGGTGGTAAGATTTTTTGTATGCTTTTAAGATTGGGTACAATGAAAATAAGTGTTTTCAACCAACAAAAATATAGCCCTTTTACTGAAACTGTAAAAAAAGTTTAATCTACATTCTTCTTCAAGATGAGTTTGTTTTTTTACATACCTTGATTCGTGCCAAGTGTATGGTCAGTCTTGACCGAGTCTTTCCACCATCTCCACGTGATGATTCCTTTATGACGAATCCA
>BQKZ01006581.1:0-33628 GCA_036244855.1 Temnopleurus reevesii | reverse complement strand
CTTGTCAAAAAATCTTGCAATGAGCTCAGATGATTGTCGTGGTAATGGTCTGGATGTAAGGAGTGCACTGAGACCACATAGCCAGAACAGATGTACATATACAAACATAGAGATGATGATAATTGCTAAACTCTTTTTAAAAAATGTCATATACCAACAATATAATATAAAATGAAACGAAAACTGGCAAAATGAAAATGAAATGAAAAATGGCATACCGGTACAGCTTTTCCCCTCTCACTCTTACCAAAGTCATTTATTCAGGCGTTGAAAGTACAAAAGGCTTTTTTTTATTAGGTTATGATCATTTCGCAAACTTTTAGATGTAAAATGTATAAGAAATTAAAGCAACGAAATATATTTTTCCTCGCTCGTTTCGCTCGCTTGTGCCATCGTATCCAGTGTTATCATGCTTTATTAACCACTTACATTTTTTAGACAATGAATTGACAAGTGATAGGACTATAATTGCTAATAATCCTGTGATTTTTGTGAATATATATAGTGAGTATCAACATTGATATTTTTCCTCTCTCGCATCTTTTCACTCGTTAGGCAATCTATTACCCCTGGTGCACAATTATGCTTCATTCATGCCGCCCCCATTTAATGACTTATATAGAACTGTAAACTGTCTAAACCCTCTTTGGAAAAAATTAGACTTTTTAAAGAGACCATGTTCAAAGAAAACGTATTTCATCTTCAAAGTTTGGATTTAATTAAGATTTGGAGTAATCGTGCAGTATATCAAATATAACATGTTATGTTTTTCAAAACTATGGTGTTATGAAAAATGATTTACACTTTATTATGAAGGAAATTGTTAGGCGTGTGCAAAGTTTTGGGTCAGAGGTTTATGCATCCTAACAAAATTATATTAACACGATAACATTTAGCTTATTGAGTAGAGCGACTTAGAATTTCGTCAGCATAGAATAGTATGGTTCCAAGGACAGTTGCGTAATTGTCCTAGGGGGCAGTTATCATTGGGGTATAGTTGTCCTATAGTCTGATGGTTGTCCGGGTTGGTTGTCTTGACACGAAGAAACAGCTCAACATATGGCGTGTAACTGGAAAAAAAATGTTTACACATTTTCCGTGTTCCCATGCAGTGCAGGGAGAGAGTAGCCAAATTTCCATTCACACTAATAATTTTGGTTCGGGAACAACACGACTAAGGTGATTTTCTTCTCATAAATACACAGAATATGGTAAATTGGGAATTGCGTCGCTCCTCGGCACGAAATCAGTAAAAAAAAAAAAAAAAAAAAAAAAAAATGTACGTAAAAGTGCGATTAGGGCACTTTCATTACTTCTTTTTACGGTATTTAGGACCATTTTTCGTTGGACCCCACATCCCGTTATTCTTACCGACCTCACTTCCAGTTAAAACTACTTTTCGAGGGAATTCTAACCACGTGCTAAGTTAAGTGCCGGGCGATCGCGTCCACGCCCCCTCCCGCCCCGATATCGTATGGAGCAATAAATAAAAGTACATTTTATTTCAAAATCACACCATTCTTGAAAACAAAATCACATTGCAATTTTGTTGTTGTTAAAACAAAAACGAAACATGAAAAACTAATATGAACATTTTCAATTCAATTACATAAAGCATTGGATTTATTACTTAATAGTTTTAGCATCCCCAACAAAAAAGGGGGGAAAAGAAAAAAAGAAATCGACACTGACGGACAATGAAACAGAGGAATAGTGTAAAGTTATTTTGTTTTTCTTTATGTGTATTTTCGCTGGTTTTAGGAAGATATTTAAAGGAAGGGCAGCTAAATCATTTCTAGATTAAAAAAATATATATATTTTTTTTGGGGGGAGGGGGTCAATTGGGGTCCGGATGAGGGGATATGGCCCGAAGCGCCCCTTCCCCTGTTCCAAGGTCTATCAAAAAAATCTTGGTGATTAGTTTTTACAGATGATAGTAAGATATTTAAATCCCATTGTTTAACATTTATATATGATAAAAAAAAAAAAACGTTTATATACAAACGCCGTCATATTCCCATCGACTAAAGCAAAGGGATTATTATTTTTGGCATATTGCATCAACAGATGTTGGGAATCTTTTTCTTGTCTAATTTCATTTTCTAATGTGTGAAAATATCCGAAATTTACATGTAGTTATTACTGCTCAAATATTGGTTCTGCTAAGCTGTTAAGCCGTATCCCGAGCCGCATTTATAAAAGCAATCTCTTTTATGCGGTAACTATGGACAACATAGATGTTGACACGCACGCTTGTAAACAAGTCGTCCCATCATGCATTGCAAAACTTACCCCATATCGACGACTGGCTCGCGCAACTTAGAAACCTCAACAAGATCGTCAAGAAAATTACCAATAAACTACAAGAAAATAAAATATTGCAAAGGGGAAGCGTGTTAAAAAATTAAGGAAGCATGTTCGACAGTATGAAACTAAAAAGATGGAGCACAGATTATTCATGAAACGTGTGATGTTTAGTGTTCTTGGAGAAGGTGTTGCGAAGACGCTCGAGAAGTGAGAGTGAGCTGTTACCTGCTGCGAACGGGACACTTCAGGGGACGGATTCATCGATCGCCGCTGAAGGTGCAGCTGAGATTCGAGTCGTGACAGCGGAGTATGCGAACTTCAGCTTAATTTTTTTTTCTGTTTAATTGGCCAAACTCGTGGTCGTTTTAGGATTTCATCATGTCTTATGGAGCAACTCTCACCTCATCGCCAGCCAAAAGCATTTTTGTTTATCGAAATGGAGATACAAACTTTCAGTGCAAAAAGGTTGTTGTCAACCCGCGGCAAGTCAAAAACTGGGATGCATTTATTGAACTCATCACAACCAGAGTGAAGGCCAAGAATGGTGGAGCAGTGAGAAGAGTGTTTACACCAACTGGTAGAACTACTGTTTCAGACTTAACTAACATTGAAAATAACCATTTCTATGTTGCAGCTGGTACGGAAGGCTTTAAACGACACCAGTAAGTATCAATAGGGTCACAGTTATTTAGACTTCAATTTAATGTTCTTGACTCTTGTGATGAACAGTTGGGAAATAGCCAAGCCTGGTCTAATGATACAATTTCATTCACTATTGGTATTGAATTAGAAAATATTGTTGTCTACAAATCTCAAGTTAGGTAAGACTTCATGAAAGAATATAAACAATATAATTACAGTATATGATGGGAGGTCGCACGTCTGCGCACCAAAACTTTCAGCTTATAAAAAGCATGAAGACAATGAAAATCTAGTTCAATTTTAATCTGATATGTTCACAAATATCCTAAAGAATATGTGTGAGAAATTTCTCAGAAAAATCTGACCGGGAACATTGTCATTTTAGATGAAATATACACCCCTTTCATTTTTGCATTTCAAAATATAAGGGTCCCTTCTCTGCATCCCATTCACTTTACACATGGTTGGAGATTTTCAGGAAAAAGTCTTGATATCTTCGGGCGCGCGAGTTACATCGCGTATGTCAATTAGGCGCAGATGAGGGACCTGGTGCAGAGGAGGATGCCCAAACCATATTACAAACTCCACATGAGAAAATTGCAAGAATCTACATGTAGATGATTAAAAAACTATTTGTTCCTTTGGTGTTCACAAGATTTGTGTTTATAATATACCAAAGATGTCACAACACAAGCTCTCTCTTTCTTCTATGTGACCAAATCCAAATCTGCTAATCATCTGAATTTTGTTTTTAATTTTTCCATATTCAATGAGAAACTTTCCTTTTGAGACTATTGTAGAGACCCTCTTTATGATGGTAGTCGATTTATTTTTTATCGTCATTTAAATATGACATTACCATTCAAAGTACACATACACTTTATGTACAGAAAATTGTTGAGTGCAAAAAAACAGCTCAATTTTGCACCAAAAAATCCAGCACTAAATGAAGTCCTAAATATTTCAAGCTGGCTAGCCCTATTTGTTGGNCCCCCCCCCCCCCCAAAAAAAAAAAAAAAATAGAGAGATCTTGAAGTGAAGATCTTGATCTTCACTTTACCACCAAGTCATCACCCATCTTCTTCTTCTTCTTCCTCCGCTTTTTCCGGAGATCAGCTTTGAGCAAGGTACAATAGACATGGTTGTTGAATATAGAAGCAGGAAATATGAAGGATCTAAGCTCTATACTAAACATTTCTTTTTAACAAAAATTCTTAACCAAGAATGTTTTAAGAATTTGCAAAATTACAATAATTAGATGATTTTATTATTTTTTTTTAAGATGGAGAAATCAAACTGCATGTATGCATGGCCTCTGAAAGTGCCATTTTAATAATCAGCTTGATGTTTATGGTTATTTGTTTTGAAGGTTCACAAGTTTAAATTGTGATGGGTCATGTCATTCATGATTCATATCATTTGTATCTGTTTTTGTAAATTCTTTACCTGTGATATAAAAACTCTAATTGTTTCCATGGAATTTTTATTTTATTTTTTTTAGCCCACATAAGTGACTTTCCCCTGATTTGATTCAATATTACATTGTAAGTGTACGTGCATATCAAAATGTTTACTGCACTTTTTAGAAACTTGCTCAGTTTGATGAACAAAGAAAGGATAATCTTGCAAAAAACTTGCTATATACATGTACATGTACAACATGAACATACCATCCATTTGCAATAATTTTTTTAATAATTTCACCCTGCATGTACCGGTATGTGTTATGCTTCAATGGTTGATTTGAAAAATAATAACAACTGGAAAGAGTCAAATTTTCAATCAGTTATAAGAATGATTATTCCTGATGAAATATTGTACAGATATGGACTCATCTTAGGTGGAATAACAGTTGATATCCTTGTCTGGCATTGAGCAAAAATACAGTACGGTATGTGAATGTGTATTTCCTCAAAGAAATTTGAATAATTTTTCATAAGAAAAATGTTATTATATGGCCAATTATCAAGATACAATGTAAAAAGATATCTTTAAAGAAGACCCCAGACTTAAATGTATAAGTTATTTATGATGTGATATTTTTTAGTCTTGTGTAAACCATTTAATATAAATTTTGTTGAAACTACATGTATCATGCACAAAAAATATATTCCCAGGATTTTATGAAATGATCAATTCAATGTTCATCAATAAATACAATCCTGTATGCAATGAACATACATTTATGTAGTACTGCCAATTTTGTATGTACAGTACACGTATTCAAATTTCTATACTACATTTCATTAATTTGCTAATACACTCTAGCATGATTGAACAGATTTCTTTGGCCTCTGGTCTCAATTAATGGGATAAACGTGAATTTCAATTTCCAAGCACACAGTACTGTGACTGATCAGTCAGTTATGTGAGGCTTACATCCATGATCATGTTCATGTATGTCCATCCTTGTCCATACTTTTTACATTGCTAATTTATTGGCAGTTATTATGCGCTATCTGTTCAGAAAGATTCTAATTTTATGTTCTTTCACTTCATATCTTCTTTATTTTCAGGGAATAATTTTCCGGGTATTGCATTGCCATGTGCAATGCATTTAAGCAAGATTGCTATACAAAAGATGATTTGTATAGCAAATTTTTCACATAGAACAGTAAATATAGTAAAGTGTCAGAAATGATGCCTCAATGTCTAAAGCTGCTAATCAATAGTGAAAACTATGTATGTATATAGGTTAAAAAATAAACATACAGGATATGAAGATAAATGTTTTAAATTTTCTAAGAATGATTGGCAGATTTATATTTTTGCAATTTGTAAATGTCAATTTTAAAAACATTGTAAATTTCTCTCTTCCCTATTCTGCAGGTATAATAAAATAACAACTTTAAGTCCACAAAAGACAAGATTATCGGTAAGTTGATATGACTAAATTAACTAAATGTAAGGCATCCGGTGTTTGAATGACCAATTTGCTATAATTGTACATGTAGTGATGAAAGCAATGTGGAGCTTCAATTCCGCCACAATTCTCTTTATTTTTGCTCAAATTTGCAGTTTTTTTATATGCTCTAATCTTGTGTCAAACAGTGTGTATAATGTATGAAAGAGATTGCAATTTAAGGCCAGTAGTGAAATCATGAGAGACAACATATTTATTACATTTTTATATAAACCTAGGAACAGGATTTGATACAACAGGAAAAGAAATTTTCAACAACGAAAGGGGAACTTTCGATTGATCTTTTAAGTAAAGAATGCATGTGCCATTATAGAAAAAATTCCATCAATGCCCACATCATTGTACTCTGAAAATAAAATAATTTGGAAGTACAAACTGTCAGTACTCCCTCTCTCTTTCCTCTCATTATCTTTTCATCCTTCCTTTCGTACTCTTTTTCCTCAGTACAATATATGTGTGTATTGAAAATATATAAAAAGATGTATAATCCTTGACTGACCCCAAAATAATAATTCAAGACTTTCAAATCCAATAAAGGTTAAAAACAAGAGTATTATATATTTCCCATTTGAGGTCATGGACTAGAGCAATGTTGACCAGCAATGTTTCATATACAATGTAGAAAAATATTCTTTTTCATTACCACTTAACCCCCTTTGGGGGGGGGGGGAATTTTTATTCATATGAATACCACAATTCTGATATATTTGATTAATCACTTGCAGACAGACCCACTAGACCCAGCTGTAAAGGTATGTGTGCAGTGTTACAATGTCTGGTGAATGGAACATTAATTTCCAATGTTGCAGCCCTTCAAAAATTATTACCAGAAATGCTGCCAATTACTAACCCATTTGTTTTGCATGTTGCCTTTTGTTGCTATATTTGTTGTCCCATGTTGAATCCCACCTAGCGTTGTACTGTCACATGTAAATAAAAGAGACTAATAAATTCATCATATTTACCGCATGACAAGTCAAGTGCCACTAAACCTTTGTATCCATCCACTTGCCATTGATCTTCATACATATAAGCACTTCTACAAATAGAGATGGCACTCACCCATTCATCTGTCATGCATATGCTTCATACGCTGTTGCCTTGCGACGTGTAAACAGTAGATTTCCTACCAAACTTGCCTTTCTTTGATCAAAGGTACCCTTGATCTTTGAGCCAAATATAAAGGATCGTGGGAGTCATTGAAATGTGGAATTATATACTGAAGGGACTTTTTTTTTCTTTTTACCCGTACCTTTTTGGTTTGGATAAATTTGGAAATAATTGTTGTCATGTACACTCACTTCTTTGATCAACATAGAATAAAGTCAATGTACTGTGCAGGTGACCTTTATAATTCATATTTCAAAAAGATGATTATAGATAATGTTTCACATTTCTAAGATATTATTTAGTTGTGCTCTCATGAAAAGTATACAGTTGATGCAGTTATTTCACTTTGGATTGATAGAATTGCTGTCTGTAACAGACAAATTACTTTCTTGAAGCAAAATTAATGAAATCCCAGCTTAAAGTTCACTTCCTATATTTTGTTTGTGCAGTAGTTTGTAAAAGACCGCTGTACAATTGACTTGTTCTACCCAAACCCCTGAAAATGCCCCTTTCATTATGATGGAGACTGTTCATCAGTATTATTAATGCTCAAAGTCTTGTCATCCACAAGAATTAATATCCACAATAATTTTTACACAGGTACCTTACATGGCTTTATTTTTTTACCATTATTCATACATGTACATTTTTTTTTTGGGGGGGGGTTAAGAAAAATGCTTGCCTGAATTTTCTTTTAATGATTTCATATTGTTCAGGATACAGTTTGTTACAAATAGTTTAAATCATCCAGAATGAAAGAAGTGCACAACTCTAGTTAATGTAACAACATGAATCCTTTAGTCCTTTTTCCAAATTAAGAATAACAAATGTTGCATCCTTGAAATGAAAAGTATATATTCCCTCGACACATGTAATTAATGTTGTATTGTTTGTCCTCCTGTGTTTATGATCACACCCTTCGAGTTGAGATGGGAATAAACTAGCCTTCATTTCAATGTCTTCCTTTTCACTTCCCCATCAATGGAATCATATTAAAACCACCCCCCCCCCCTGGATATCCTTGCATTCCTACGAATTCTTTATGTTCGATGATAAAGTTTACATGTTTCCCTATTGTTTGCATCTTTGTTCATCATCACCAACCCGACAACAATTTATGAAAAAGGACTTGTCTTCACTTGTACATTTTCCCCATTCATTTCATCGCTATGGATATGTTATAAACAGTCGCTGGGACAACTAATATGTTTACTAGCTCTACAGTAATGGAACTTTATCCCCCTACCCATTATCGTGGCATTATTGGTAAAAATTATTCTATGTAATGTACACATACACTCTACAAGCACGCATGTTTGATCAGTGATAATTGAGAAGGAGGTCAATGATCATTTTAATTAATTATCATACAGGTATGAAAAGATGACGTATTTGATTACCAGTAAGCCTACTGTAATTGAGTTAGCGCTTAAATGTACATGTATGTTCTTTTGTCTACATAATAGTTTTGTTAAGCTAGAATTTGTAATGTTCAAGTTGACTTACGTGTATAGTCCTTGCTATGACAAAGTGAACAATTACTTTGCAAATATTATCCCAAGTGCATGATTATTTCTTCCAAATCAACAAGACTCAATAAGGTAGTTGGTAAATGTACATTATGTATTGGTTACAAGCCTCAACAAATATAGTTTCAAACATACCAAAGAGGTAGTAAACTTGCTTGTCAAATATACCTTTTAAAAGGCTTCTTTGTTTTCATAAATGTAGACTTGGAATTTTGTATCACAAAGTAATAATTCTCTCTTTCTGGAAATATATGTAGAATTTAAAAATCATGAAATTCATTGACTTTAGTACCCAATTTTTTGTAAAATTTAAAATTCTGCCAGTGCAGCAACTTATGATCAACGGTGTGTAATAATTTCAGGATAATTTAAGAATATAATAGAAAATAGAATACTCCAAATGGCAACAGCTCAACCAAATGCTTTTAACCTACATTACAGGAATAAAAGCTGTACCAGCGTATCCATGTTAATTTCTCTCAGATTGAGCATGTTTGAATCAGTAGCTTTCTTATAGATTCTCATGACCAAGAAATGTTTGTATCCATCATTATTAGTTTACTTTTCTCTTTGTAATCAAATAATTATTTTATAAAGATCAATGTAAGACAAATTTTGCCCATTTATATCATTCTAAAGTACATTGTAGAATCCTCATGACATGCTCGAGCTCATTATCTAAATGGCACTGATTTTGATAGTGAAATGTACCAGACAAAACTATTCTAGATTTCCAAAGTAGTACCAGTCCAGTAGCACATTCCAGAGAACATCCAATAGGTCCTACAGTTAGACATGATCATTGTTAGCCCCATTACATCTGCATGGGGATCCGGTCACTAAGGCACTATTGATTTTTCCATCCTACTAGCTTTCCCTTGAATGGGTCCACTTCGCCTCCAATTCTTCTCGCAGCATTGTCCGCATTCACCTAGATCTCTATAAGATCCTGATTGCTGCAGCTTCCAGTGATCCTTTGTGGATTTATTGATTACAAACTTCTGCAGGAGCTAAGAATAACTTGGTATCTTAGGAGTGAAGATGTACATAACATAAAACCGTAGTAAGCCTAAATCCGTACTTGTCAAAAAGCCTAACATCTCCAATTTCACACTTAACACTTTTGTCACTGGCTAGCACTATTTACATGGCAAATACAAGTGTAAATTCCTTGCTATCCATCATCCTCTTCTATTGGTTTGAGTGTTTGAGATGAGGGGACAGATGCTGACTATATTTGGTGGTACTCAGCTACAGTATAGTTTCATGGAAGTTTTCCCCTTTGTTAGGAAAATATCAAATGAATTGGCTTTAAAATGCATAAAAATTATTGCATTATACATGTATTTACATCATTCATTAGGCCAAAAATAATTGTTTGGTGATCCTAGATTGCCATTTTTGAAAAATATGATCGGTTCGAGGAAATTCTTTTTTAAATCTTTTTTTCTTAGAATCTCACTTTATGTGAAAGAAGTACAAATGTTATAAGGGAGTGAAAAGCAAAAGAACAGCTGAAAATGTATTATCATGTTGCATTTCACGTGTTTTGCTGTGATTTTTTTTAAATATTAGAGTGAAAAAGTATTAAGAAAAAAAGATAAAATCAGGCCATTTTAGAGGGCTGGGTTGGTTGAAGGAAATCATAAAAATCTTGTTTTGCCTTCTAAAGTCGAAATTGTAATCAATTTATTGGACTATAAACCTTTATAATGTAGTTAAAGCAAATTTGGATGTTTGCTTCAAGACAAACTGTTTATACAGCTTTAATGACAAATATTGATCCTTCAATAGTCAAAATGCAAACTGCATGCATTTGCCTGTACATTAGAGTTACAAAGTTTGACAAATATTAAATTTGCAGCAACAACATCTGCATGCAAATTACATTTTCCACCTATTGAAATTAAGGACTGATTGAAATGCGATTAGTATTTTATTATTATCACATGAAGTTGAAAAAATTTATTATTTTGTCTTTGTATGGCAAAGAAGCATCCATACATAAGTTGTTGATGATTAACCATCAGTCATTTACAATGCACTTAACAGACAATTATATAATATTGGATGGCAATAAATGGAATACCAGGGAATATTGCACGAGTTAGGGCAATATTGCACGAATCGAAGATGAGTGCAATATTGGCCCTAACGAGTGCAATATTCCCGGTATTTCATGAAATGAAGCCATCCAATATAATTATTATTATCTTTACATATACCAGAAGGCTGGTCACTGCTTTGCGCAAGCGTAAAATTGAAGCCGTACAATATGGCTTAATATTGTACAGCTTAAAACTCTCATATAGATAATAATTTGCAATAATGTTATTTTTTCCAATTTGAGATGTTCATTCAATAATTGAAAACTATTATGATAGAATGCAATTACCACAGAATTCATCACTTACCCATCCTCATTATTGTAATCATGAAAGACGATAATGACTTTTCAATCGACCATCAAATTATAGATATTACCATCTGATAGTCTATTGGCAGACACTCCTACTCAATATTGTTATTTGTATTTACTGTGATAAGAATCAAAATTCATACTAAAAAATCAATATGCAGCAAGCAGAATTTGATTACAAATCTGTGATTGTTGTGTATCAGAGCAGAAAAATACTTTATTTTTTTTTACTGGTAATCAAATAGAACACATTTATTTCAACCGTTATATTCAAGGTTGCTCCCAGCTTGATAATTTCATCAGCGTTGAATCAATGATCGAATCAATAATCAATCAATATTCCCATAAATGTCGGTAGTTGTAGCGCCTAATATTCAATACTGCTTCCTGCTGCCTCTTTCTATTACATAGCTAGGAAAAGATGGAGTGTTCAGCAAAATGAAAATTATAAATTCCCTGTGCTATTTACAATATTTTCCAGAGTATTTGTTGTGAAAATTATTTTTAGTGGATAGCAAATAAATACAGATAATAAGAAATGAACAGACATAACACAATTCTATATTTTACATTTTATTTTCATTAACAAAGCCCTACATGTAATCGTATTAAATGACTCACGACTGTACATAAATGCATTGATTGTAAACTACATCTAGAGATTGATTGATTTTATACATCCAAACTACTGTACATGTAGTTCTAATAATTCTTGTTGCCTCTATTACTTTTTTGTTTTCTTTTGTACTCTAGAGTACTAGGTCTACATTTTATCTTCCAACAGGTACAGTTAATTTACGTTGTGCTCAACAAATATTGTTTGGCATTAATAGTTATGAAAAAAAAGACACTAATTGATTTTTAGTAATGCTAAAGCGTAGAAATCAATAGATGAAGATAAAAGTTGGCCTTTAATCTCCCTAAGTCAATATCTAATCTGTTTCCACTGCAACACCAGAGTACAATATACCAATTCAATTTGAACTGTGTCTAGAGCTTTGTGAGTTGGTAAATACTGCATTTGAATCTTATCGCATCAGGAGCCATATTGGATATTTTTTTTTACAGTAAATTGTATTGTATCTAATATATTGCCACAATATTGCTCTTTTTAAGTACACAGAAGTACACGTTTTTTTAGGGCATATTTTGTCAAAACGTGCATTGGCACCAACACACATGTATTGATGATTATGTTCAGATTTTAAACACATTGAATTTTTGTTCTATCCTGTTCACATCATGACTAGATTGAATGTAAAATCTATCCAGTGAGCAATACTTTAAAGATAAATTACAAAATACAAAATTAATTACAAAAGCCATTTGCATTGTACAAGAGATCTCCCTGAGATCGTACTATACAAGTATTTCATCTGTACAAAGAAAATTGTGAGCTGCATATATTTCTAAATATGCCATTCTATAAATTCATTCTTCACAAAATAATTTTTTTTCTATTCTCCCTCTTTACACACTATATATAGATGGCTGGGAGAATTGAGCATTTACAGTATGAACATGATTTTTCAAAAAATCTATTGACTTACTTTTCAAAATTGTAAAGTTTTTATTTATACAATCTGTATAAAGTGAGGAAATGGTAGGCAGCATCTGTATTTTACGCTTTTTCTAACTGTTTCTAACAATTGCTAATTTTTGTACATCTTCTCATTGTATACAAAGATTCATAGATAAAGTGAGCAATTCAGTGGATACAATGGCAGGTGGTTTTTTCCCTTCACCATTTAACCAGAGCAAGGACTTTCTTTTAAGTTTGACTTGAAAGGAATCATTGACATTAGCCAAGGCTCTTCTTATTTTCCTTACTTTCATTGTCATTTTCATACATTCATTTTATCATAAAGATCTTAGCCACTATCCCACCACCCATCCCCTCCTACATGTATTTCTCCTTCCTACACTTTCCTTTTTTCTGTATACGTTTACAATAAAAAAATTATAACTTTGTCCTCATTGGATTTCTTTTAGAGACCATATAATCACAAGCCCTGCTTTTGGTTGGTTCCTGTTTTATTCATATTTGGGAGTAATACATACCAAACTAATGAACATCATTCCGTGTATTTTTTTTTTTTTTGGGGGGGGGGGGAGGGGAATCGTAAAAAAATCCACATAACTTATTAATTGAAAAAATGTTACACTTTGTTGACCATCCCACCCCATTTCCCAACTTCCTTCTTCTTTTTTTTTTTGGGGGGGGGGGTATAAAATGACAATCTTTAATTACATATATATTTCCATGGCATATATACAGTATACTGCAAAAGAAGTAGCTGCCAACTCTTTACTTGACTTCTTTTTCATCCATATTCTATTCTTCTCCTCTTCACTTTTTTGCTTTTCCTTTTATTCTCCTCTTCATTTTTTCTTCCTTTTTTACCTCGTACATGTGCATAGACATGAAAGGATCAAATATAATCCAATTCAACCCCATTACACATAGCCCTGGACCGCAATTATGACGTTGATTTGTAAAATAATTGGCAATCATTGCCTGAATTAGTGTGCAGGTGGGCTTGACAACTAGAAGTGTCACTGTCATGTATGTGATGATTGGTAACGCTCATAATTCCAGTTTTCATTTTCATGATCATCTGGTGTGTTTTAAAAGCATTTGCTGAAGCTTTCCAGAATCAGATTTGATGTTTGAGATTGCATACGGCATGAAAGAATCTTGTCTTAACTGGGACTGACGTTAATGGATGCTTGGGTGTATATTGAAGGAGAGGATGGTATCGAGGTGTGTAAGATGATTACAGTAGGACTCGTGGACATCATTTATGAATTTCCAAGTTGATCACGTTGCATTGCAGGACAAAAAAAAATTATGTTAATCTGCAATGTTGAACCTGCATATATCTTGTATCATGAGTTACATTTCTGTTATTTTTTGTTGAAACTTTGTCACTATTATGTCTTTTTCATTATTATCATGTATGAATATGAATCCAGTATATGTTGAAACTTTTTAGAGTGACGTTATAATTTGATGTTATGTTGATCATATAAAATGCATTGTATTGTTTCTTTGTTTCTGAGGCTTTGCATTGTTGGCATGTTCAGAACTAACACTGTTATGTTTGTTACATGTTTTTGTTTGGGTCAGTTAAGAATATTGGTTGGTTGTGTTGGATATAATGTACCCCTTTTTATGTTCTTCACCAGTTTTCTGTTTTATTTTATTAATATGGTACTGTATTTATATGTACTGTATATTCTAGTGAAAACACACTCGGGTGTATTCATTATAAATTCAGTTTTAAAGATTTCAAACAACTTGAGTTGAAATTGTGTAGGATCCCAGAGTTATGAATCTGTCATAACTATTTTGAGCAAAAACATACAATGACAATAAACAGCGAAGATATTGCTGAGCCATGACATATAATTTGAAAATTACAATGTGCTACATTTATGTTTTGCCAATCCAAAGCAGTGGCAATGACATTCCACCCTTGGTCTCTGTTTTGCACATAGATTTAAGATATAAATGCTATTTCTTTTGATTATATTTTTATACAGCTTCCACCTATCATCAAGCCAGTTCAACATAGTAGACTCAAGGTTTCAGCCAGATGTAAGAGAGCTGCTGGAGCAGTTGGCACAAAAATCATCTAGTAAGTATTTTTTTTTTCTCCAAAATGATGATGTTGTAAATTTTTAGAATGAATTTTCTACTTTTCATGTACATCAAAATAAATAAATAAATAAAGCTAGGATAACTTTTTAATTGAATAGAACATTTATTTCCTTTTTCAAAATACATACATACATTTTAAGGAAAATATAATACAACATACAATTATATAAATAAGGTTTAATAGTAACTGATCATTGTAAACTGACAATTGTAAGTTGTAATCATAACAACTTTTTAGTAATCTTTGATGATTTCTGTAGATTGTGTCAATTCCATGAAATTGTTTATTTTGTTTTGTTTTTTTACTTGCTGTACTGTACTAATTTCAACAAAGTCATCATCAAATAGTGAATAGGATTTTAGATATCTCATATAAGCTTACAAAACATGGAGAGCAAAATAATCAAGGACTTGCTCATACAGTACCTGACTTATAGATCTATACATATTTCTTAATGACCCTACAGTGAAAATTGGAGGCAAAATATGCTTGTTTGCAATAGCATTAATCATTGAAATTTTCTGTCTGTTCTTTCTAGTGTATTCCGAAATGGAGATGACAAGAGTTCAGCGGTCAGGATACTTTTCAAGAAGTTCATGCTCAAGGATTACAATGTTGTTTTGGAAGAGGTCACGCGGAAGGTCAACTTCCTCACTGGTGCTGTTTGGAAGTAAGTCTAAAACTTTTATCTTTTTTTTATGACCATGTTGTCCATGATTTTAAAATGATTTCATATACTAAAGCAGGTGTTGCTAGAAATAAGCGATCAATTTGCAAGTTAAAGTTGATCGGCAAGCAACAATCTAAATCGTTTCTTCATGCTTGTCTTGATAAAAATGCCAACTGTGCTAAAATGCAAATGCGCATTTCTATTTGCAGCTGATTTGAAGTTGATTTGCAATAAATTGCAACTTTCTAGCAACACCCACTAGATCAAAACAAAATCTTAGAAAATTGTGCTAATGCAGCTTTATGACCGATTTCTAATCAGCATATTTCTTTATTTTCCTCGACCTTTTCTCTTCCTGCACAGAATCTGGTGCTTCTTTTGGCACTTCTCTTTTCTCACTCTCCCTCTCTTTTTATTTTCATTTCTTTCTCTTCACAAGAAATGAGGATTTGAAGTTAAAGATTGATGTAAAAATTAGATAATAAAAATAAGAATATGAATATGACACCCCAGTTAAAACTAAGAAATTTGACCCAGTTAGAAAACTAAAGAATAAAATAAGCAGAATTTATAGCCTGCTCAGGTGGTTGAGAAATTAAACGAGTGTGAATGTGCCATTATAAATTGATAATAGCTTGACACCCACCTCCTGTTATCTCTGCCTTCCTATATAGCAACCCAGCTACAGTCTCTTGTGTCAATGACTTTGCATTAATACAATAAGCTTTAATTTCTCCTGGGGTTTTATTTTTGTGAATTAATATACCTTTAAACGATAAAGAAATATGGCCCAGTTAGAATTCTTAGGATTTATAGCTTGCTCAGGTGGTTGAGGGGTAGGTGAGTGTTAATGTGCCATTATAAATCATTAATAGTAAGACACCCATCTCCTCTTATTGCTGTCTTCGTTAACCACTTCATTATCATCGGAAGCAACCTGATATAGTCTCTTGTGCCCATTACTATGTTGCTGAAATTTTCACTGGAGTTTTATTTTTTGCGAATTAAGATACCTCAGTTTAAACTAAGAAATATGGCCCAGTTAGAATTCTTAGGATTTATAGCTTGCTCAGGTGGTTGAGGGGTAGGTGAGTGTTAATGTGCCATTATAAATCATTAATAGTAAGACACCCATCTCCTCTTATTGCTGTCTTTGTTAACCACTTCATTATCATCGGAAGCAACCTGATATAGTCTCTTGTGCTCATTACTATGTTGCTGAAATTTTCACTGGAGTTTTATTTTTGTGACTTAATATACACATACCTCATTTTAAGCTAAGAAATATGGCCCAATTAGAATTTCTTAGGATTTATAGCTTGCTCAGGTGATTGAGTGGTAGGTGAGTGTGAATGTGCTATTATAAATTAATAATAGTTTAACACCCACCTCCTGTGATCTCTGCTTTGTTTAACCACTTCATTCTCATGAGAAGCAACCCGATACATTACTGCATGTGTTAGCTGAAATTTTGGCGGGGTCTTATTTTTGCAAATTAGACACACATTTGAGCCTTAGGTATATCTTGGCGTAGCAAAATCAGACGCACATTAACAAAGGACTTGCTATTCCGGGGTAATAGGGTGCGTCTTACAGATGAAAAATGTGTGTTCGTTTTTTTTTGCTCTATTTAACACTTTTCGGATCCTTCCAGTGTTTTCTCAGAAAGTGCATTTGGTATCAAATAAAAGAAAATTTAATCAAACACAGTCAAACCTATTTTAGCAACCACCTGTCTACAGTGGCCACCTAAATCGTTCCCTTCTGATAAAAATGTACATTGTACATAACCTGTATACGCCGTTTAGAGGCCACCTGTCTACAGTGACTATTTTTTGTTTCCTTTGGGTGACCACCGCCTTAAAAAGGTTTGAATTCATTTCTAATCAGTGGAGTGATTTTATGACAAATCTTGAAATTCTTGATGGGAGGGAAAGGGTTAGTAACACCTTGTTGGTCCTTCACCGGAAGCATCTAGCACCTGCTTGGCCTAGCCAGCTCAATAGAAACGCCAATCGCTATTGAAATGACGGGATCCTTGCTTGGCATCTCCTATTCTTCCTTCCCTTGCCCCCTTGATTAATTCACCATACTCACAAATGCCACCATTCTAATAATACCACCATCGCTCTCACCCAAAGAAACAATTCTATTTTCACTTCCTAGTTGCCTTCATGATTTATTGATTGGTTACCAAGGTAACGGGGCAAAAACACTTGGTGGAAATGCAAGGTTTTGAGAAGAGTTGAGAAGTGTTTTTGTTGTTTTGTTTTGCGGAGAAATGAGGACAAGATGGTGCTGTTAGAGATTTGCAACATCAACATAATTATATAGTATATGATGATTCTTCTGTCTTATTCTAAAGATTCTGCCTTTTCTTTTGACTGTTCCATTTATATTTTCAACCTTCTTACCATCCCGCTCTGTCTCCCATTCCTCTTGTTCCTTCTTCTTTCTCCCCACACTGCCATCACTTCCTTTTATTTCTTCTCCCTCCCTCCCTTCTTTCTCCTCCATTTCAGTTCTTCTAGCTTCTCCTTCCTCTGTTCATTCACTTTCTCATATTTTTGTTCACTCTTTTCAGGACTTGTTACTCATTC
Organism: Temnopleurus reevesii; assembly: GCA_036244855.1. NCBI lineage: Eukaryota > Metazoa > Echinodermata > Echinoidea > Temnopleuroida > Temnopleuridae > Temnopleurus > Temnopleurus reevesii. The sequence continues at coordinate 15,763 of BQKZ01006581.1, read as the reverse complement.
CATTACCTTTTCTACAGTCCTCTCTTATTTTATCTTTCTTTCACTCTTTCACCCTTTCCCGCTCTGCTTTTTATACCCATTCATTTTTTAAAAACTTCCTTGAATACAAATATGATAAAGTTCATTTTCAGTATGAGCTGACATTCAGAGAGTAATATTCTTGTCAAATCTCTTCATTGTCATAATTGTTTATTCATCTACAGACTACACACGCTTGATGGGAGGCAAATACAGGGGCCAGAAGAGTTTGAAGACCAAGAATTCTACGTTGCCACTGGAAAGGAGAACTTCAAGAAAGTGCCATACCCCAAAGATTCCACAAACGTATCACCAAGAATTGCAAAGTAAGATATTATAATGATCGTAATCTAAAGAAAATTTGACTGGTTGTAACACCTGTATAAAAAAGAAAAGAGAGAGAAGAAAGCCAAAAAAGAAAAGACAGAAAGAAAATAAAGTAAGAAAGGAATGAAGGAAGGAAGGGAAGAAGAGGAGGATGGGAAGGAGAAAGAGAAGAAGAAGAGGAGGAATTTAGGGATTCAAAGCAGACATCTCAAGATTTCATTAAATGATATACAAGCATTCAGTTTAAAGATTTGCATTAGTGAATTTGGTTGAACCAGTAAACTTTATATGACATGTTTTATTCTTATTTCTTAACATACATGTATGCATCATTAATTACAGCTTAAAATTTCGTTATTTTGAATTCAACCAAATAAAATCTATTTTGATCGTTTATTTTTGTTCCGGTAGGCCTACCCCACCTAGATACAGGATAGCAAGACTGTCAAAGGATTCCAAGGCATCTAAAGAGTCCAAAGCATCCAAATCATCAAAACCTGCAAAAGTAAGTCATGAAAGGCTAGGGCTGATATTATTAAGAATCAAAATAAGATATTGGTTATTCATCCAGTGCTATATTTATGATTTAAGCCTTTGGCCATAACAGAAAATCCCTTGAATTTTATTGGTCCTAAATTTTACAAGATACAAGCAATTAGAGATCAATGTACATTGTAAGTGTAAGGCTGCACGCTTGCGTTGATAAACCTCTGATGGAGCGTCGGCGAGTAGAGCATGATTGTTTTGCTAGTACAAAGCTTCATGCCTTCTGAGTGCTGATATATTTAACTTTTTTGGGGTAGTGGGTGTTTATTTTTTTTTTCATTGACATCAAGGTTGCATATATTTGTGAGAATATATTTGCTGTAGATTTTGGATTTGTGAAAGCACCAAACTGTGCACCTTCTCACTCCACGCAATCAATCTGGTGTTTTAGATTTCAGTCAACTGTGACGAAGAGCACGTCGACCGGAAGTAGCACGTCATAGTTTTATGCATCTCCAATTTGTTATGTCTGCAACTAGCTGTGATGTAACAACAAGAAGATGCGCAAAACTATGACATACTATTGCTGGTTGACGTGCCCTTTGTCACAGTTGACTGAAATTGAAAACTCCATAATGTCTTCCTCATCATTTTCATACAATGTTCATCTTGATCATCCAGGAATCGAAAACCTCTAAGCCGTCAAAGCCGTCCCCACCCAAGATCAAGAAAGAGAAGAGTCCAGAGCAGAAGGAAGCGGAGGAGGTGTTCCATCATAAACCTACCATGGTGAAGAGAAGTAGAGAGAGGGAGCCGCAGAAAGAGACTGCCCTAGATTACAGTGATGGTAAGTCATTTTTTTCTGTACAGTGCAGGGGCGGATCCAAGAGTTGCAGACAAGAAAAAAAAAAGCTTGTACCCTTCATTTCAGGGACAATATGACAAGCAAAAAAGAATTGGTCCTCATTCCCAATTGATGGTTAAAAGGGAGGGGGGAGCAATTTTTCTCTCAATAAATATCAGTGTGTCTCCATGCTGGTATGGGGCCGTGGCTGGTTCGCTTCTTATCCTATTAAAATATTGGTTCATTTTTTGCAAAATATGATATATTATAATTTTACACAAAGTCTCATCATACATGTACAATGGGAATAGAAGGTATATTCACTTCTGATTCAATATTAAAGCCACTCTTTCCATTATTTTGTTTGCTTTTTGTATGAATTAGATACACTTTCAATCAGTGGTAAGTTGAGAACACTTCCATGTTATTCTTTCAATCTACATTCGAGTGTTGACTGAAGCTGTAGCTACATCTAGTAGGCAAATGTGGAGAAATCCTAGAGCAAGTAGTTGGGTCTGATGCGTACTTTCCAACCCTTTTCTCTTTTTTTCTTACTATGATCTAGTCTCTTTCAATTTCTTGTTACTATTATTTTGTTGACTTGGATATGAATTAGATACAATTCAATCAATGATAAGTTCAGAAAACTTCCATTACACTGCAGCAATGCACATGTGAGTATTTACTCAAACATTTGACTAGAGGGCTGTGTAAACACAAATCATAGAATTACAATCCAAATAATTTGATTCAAGGCATATTCTGACTGTTAGCTATACTCCTACCATTTGCAATTTGATTGAGGCTTTCAAGGAATTCATCTTTTCCTTTATCCTCTCGCTATGCATATTCTGCTGATTGTTTACCAACATTATCGTGACTATGTACTTCGCCTCAAATGCAAATGACCTTGGTGTTCTCTGCGTGCTAATGGCTTTATATTCACTTTATCACACAGTCTCAGTGTATTAGCTGATATGCTGTTACATGCGCCTCTTTTATAGTATACACACTTTTCCCTGTTAGGGCGCTGTTGCTATGGTATTAAATCCCTTCCCCCAATTTCTCGATGAAACTACAATTTTCTCACGTCTCAATCTACACAAAGTTGAAGTAATAAAGGTAATTTTGTGAAGTCCTAACCTTGGTTGAGTGATAAAATGCTGATCAATTCATTAAATTTGAAATATTCATTTGAGTGATGGCATTTGAAGTATTGTATTAAAGTTCAATCTACTCTCTAATGCAATGGAAACAATGGCAATTAATGTATGGCCTTGGTTCCATCACAACGTTATTGTCATTATTGTCTGATATTGCTATCAAGGTTGATGTGTGGAAAGGATGACATCACAGAGAAATAAATTACATTTGTTCTTGTGCATTGGCCATCGAAATAAATTGGAAAGTAATTGGACAGTGACAGGTATTTTTGTCATTTTCCAATCTGTGTGTGACTAAATAAACTTGTAATTTAAAAGTGAACTGAGAGGCTGTTGGAGATGGCTGTTCATCATTACTTGTTCCACTATAATCCTGGTCAGTTATTTTTCATTTATTACAATTTTTTTTTATTTATTTCGATTGTAAATACGAATCTGTAGATATATATTGCATTAGAGTAAATGAAGGTAATACGATCTATCTGTACTTGAGTTACTTTGATGTTGGGCATTAAGTACTTAATACTTTAATGGTACCTATGTACAAACGGATACGCAATGATTTGAAGTAAATTGATATAATGAATGCAACTACTTAATTAATTACAATAAACTGATTGGATAGAAATTAGTCTGGTCGCGATCTACACCTAAAATGCCGTAATAATCAACGTTGATTGTGGGCGTAAACGGAAAGACAAGACAATGTATGTCTTTTGAAATTGGTTCCTTGAAGTTATGATGAGGGATGTTTGCTATATTTCTTGCTCATATCCATTCAGTTTGCTCAGTGTGCTTTTTTTTTTTGCCTGCAAAGATTTGTTTTGCTTTTAGGATGGAACCCGAAACCAGGGAGAGCATTTTAGTCAAATGTCATTTTCAGATGTTCTTTCAATTGTATGAATTGTACAAAGTAATACATTTTTTTCCTGGCCAACCGACCCTAACTTTTTCCGAAAATGGCATTGGAGGGCCACAAAACATTGTTTTTTGCCTAATCAGATTATCGTGTTCATATTGTAGATCCCAGCTGTAGTCTCATATAAGGCATATATTAGACATAGTAAAATCATGTGACGAAACAGTATGGTTGTTTTTATTGGATCACTTGGCTTTGTAAAAACTGAAAAGAAATGAGGTCAGCATGTCTTGTATTTAAAAGCATTTTCTGATTGGTGCAAATAAGGTTTCCAGTCATACAATTTGTATTTATGTCATATGAAATCTATATCCCTTTGTTAATTGTCAATTAGATTAATTAGCCATTACTGATTGAACCGATGGTGGTTTATGGTCTGCTCGCCAATTTTAAGTTACCATTTTGCAATGTTCATTTATATTTTTCTCATTTTCTAGACATTTCTTCTTTCTGCTTGTAGAATTTTTCAGCGAAGTCTTTTACGCATAGCTGTACGATCGTTTTGTTTTTTTCACCTCACTTTGCCGATGCCCTCTTTTTTAGTCCTACTACTGTTTGCATTTTCAATCAAGTATATGGACACACTAGGGAGAACCAAGTTCATTCTGTACCTTGTGTCTGACAACGTAATTCTTTTGATTAAACGGTGACCATTAAAATTTGCATTATAATCAGGCCTCGAATTAGCCTTATCAGGCGACACAAGGCAATGATAATTGGTACACCCTTTGCTTGCATTAATTGCCCTCTTTTGCTCTCCCATAGTTCTCTATTGTCCGGCCTTGGTAGACAAAATTGCCTTGACACCTAGAAATTCTATTTTAAAGCCAGTCTAATCTATTGCATTATTTGTATCTGTATTTTGATGTAATTTTAAGTCATTTTACACTGATATCTGTAGCATGTGCTACTGCCCGGTTTATACATCAATAAAAAATTGAATGAATAAGAATTACCAATTAAACAGTAAAATTATCCCAAAGTAGCTTATCCCTGACAGCATGCCTATAACTTCTACTTTAATTTTTTTTCTCCCAGATCCAGAAGGTGTTTTCAAGGCGAAAGAAGAAAGAAATGAAACCAAAGGAGCAGCAGAGGTGCAGGAGACAGTGGAAACAGCCATCGACCTCCCCATCGATCAGGTGGCTGCAGAAGAAGTAGAGGAAGAGGAAGACCTAGGTAAGCATCTGTTTTATCACAAAGAGTTAACAAAAGGGTCAACCGATGGAGAATATTTATAAGATAAAAAATTAGACCAGACAGTTGAAGTAAATGTATTTGTACAAGACAAATTTATTTTACAATATATTAACACTTTTTAATTCAATTCAGAATTGTACTCTAAATTTTGATAAGAACACCTATCACCAATATTATAAAATCATTGACAACTCTGCAATAATATGTTTAGAAATACCATTGAAGGAGGACAGATTGTTGATTGTTATTGCTCTGCTTTAATATTAATACCTTTTTGCCAGTCTTTACATAAAAGAATATTTTTATCAGCATACATGAAATAGTACTAATTCTATGAAACAATAGAATTCAAACTACAGGAAACAGTAATAAGGAGTGTTTTTGTCAATTTTGATACAGAATAGGATTGATCTTGACGCTAATGAACAATTAAACTTAGATTTTTGTTGGTGCCTAGCAATCAAATGCAACAATTAATCTTTATTTTCTGACAACACGTATTACGATACCACCATAACTTGAACATCCTTTTCACCTTACCCCTTTTGTTGCTTTATAGATGTTGGAAAAGACGAGGATTCCCCGCCAGCAGACCAGGCGGAGTCTCCCAGGCCGCAGCCCCCCAAGGAGCAGGTCGACCTAGTGGAGAAGATGCTGGACGATAACGAGGTACCGGAAGAAATCACTGACGATGCCCCGCCCGCTGTGGATGAGGATGAGAATGTGGTGGTCGGTGATGGTGGTGGTGGTGGTAATAGTGGTGGTGATGTTGATGGTGATGGAGCAAACAAGGAGGAGGAGGATAACTCGGCGGAAGTGAAAAAGGATGAGGAACAGGTAAGTGCTTTCTTGGGTTCAGGAATCGTTGAAAGGCAATGTTGAGTTCTGGTCAATGTAAACAAAGCAGGCAATATTCATTTTGACTTCCATTTAAAAAAAAAAAATCTTCGGCTGCCAAAATTAAAAAGAAGTCTCCATGGGTTCTCAGTATGAACAGAGTCCTGTATTTCAAATCCAAGTACCTTCTTAAAATGTTACAGTTCAACCCTTCCCATGTTCAGAAAGATAGAAGTGTCATACAGAATTCATTATCAGTTTTAATATTCATAGCAGGATTAGAAATGCACAATGATGTAGCTATCCGCTATCCATGTATTCCATTATTTCTCACCTTGCGGAATATGAAGCATTTGTCTAATTCTTGTTTTATTTCTAAAAACCTATCCGATTGTTTCATTTGTGATACAGTCACATTGCCAGAATTCAACATTGTTATTAAGTTTCTTTGGGTTCCCTCACATTATGGTTATGGTCAACCCTTTCCACCTACTCCTGCCCCTCCCCTCCCCCCTCACAAACACATATACACACTCCCATACACATGCATAGGTAAGGATATCAAACGAATCATAGAAACATATCCCTGAAATTCCCACATCTCTAAATTTTCTTTTAAAGCATGTGTGCATATTTTAATAAATTCTCATATTATAGCCTCTATGTAAAATTCATGCTGATAGAATGAAATAGACACACAAAACAAAAACACAATGAATTTAGAGATTTTACAATTTATTGTAAATTTTATGCTGATCGTATCAACAGAAAATTTTCTCATAAGGTGCTCAAGTTATGATCTCTCTCAAATTCTCAGTCCTGACACTCATTAGGCACAAAGTTATTTACAACAATCATTCTTGTCAACCTGGCCAGTGTAAAATTCAACATTTATACCATAGTGCTTTTATTCTTTCGATACCAAAATTAATCCATAATCTGATGATTTCAATAATTTCAGTTTTGCCATTGTAACATAGTGATTAGTTTTTGTTTATCCCCCCCTACTAGGTAACAATGCCTTAGGGGTTTATCAGAACCCTCTAACGACCCCTTCTTCCTGGTGAAGGTATAAACTTACAGTTAGTTGAATTTGTGTTATCCAATTTTCCATTTTTTTTAATTACTACCATGCATGCAATTTTTTAAAATCATCCCTCAGTGAGCGTAATGATTTGAAAATCATTATATACTTTTGATACTAACACTTTTTTTATCATCAGTCTGTTTTTTAGTGTTTATCCCTTCATGCAATTTATTCGCAAAACATTCCCCCCCCCAAAAAAAAAAAAAATGACAGATAACAAATGCATATTTATCTATCCCAATGTTTAACTTTATACATCAATATGTTAGTTTTGTTCATTTTTTCTTTTCATATTTGAATCATCACTCCTATTGCCACATAAAGTCTCCTATGATCAAAACAAATCATGAATTATATAGTCGGTGGTTTTATGAACTTCCATAATCATAGGTCCATTGCCTGAAAACTATCATAGCAACAATCACTTTGAAACAAGTGCTAAAGAACTGACATACCTTTCAAATAAATAGTATGCCAGTGAACTTGTTGCTGGGTTGGGTTTCACTTGTGTCCATGTAGCAGACCATTGTATTCTAAACTATAGTGTAAGTCTGCAATTTTTTGTTACCTCTCATCACTATAAAACTAAACAAAATGACCCTGTGATCCAATTATTCTTAGCTTTATAATGATAACAGGCAACTAAAGAATTCTGACTCACATTGTTGTTCATGAGACTACTGGCAATATCTTAGATAACACATTTTCACATTACACATGCATGGTTTGATTTCGCCCCCTTCTGTAATTCCATTTCAACTTGTGTGACATGTTTGATTTCAAACTAAGTTATTTCCTTCTTTCACGGCGACTGTTTCCCCCTCCGAGCAGCCTGCCGCTTTCTTGACCGATGACCTAGGTGAGAATACGGTATGATGACGGCACCGCTTACCTTTTATTTCATTTGACTTCTAACAGGTTTGGATTGTTTACACGTTTTGGGTTTGAATGTTTGTTTTGCTGTGTGGTGACAGGTTGTAACTAACCCTCTCATGTATACCCAATCAGGGATGTGTTTCATACAGCTTTTTGTACATCTACGCATGAATCTACTAAAGACTGATGACCCTTTCTCACGTGCGATTCAGCGCTAGGAATTATTATTGAATGCAAGGAAGGGTCACCAGTCGTTCGTACTGCTGTGCGTTCCTCTACAAAGAGCCTTATGAAACTTAACCCAGTTTTGTCAACCATTTGTAGAAAGTCATCCAAGTTATTGTTTGCCTGAGTGCTCCAATGATATGTAACTTCATATTTTAAAATGAATATCGCATCAGGTGTGCATTTATATGACCTAAATTAAAGAAGGCTGGGGCTACTATGCTCAGTCATATTTCTGACTAATTCCAAGGAAGATTTTCTTCCGCGTGGTAAAACCGTACACAAGCATCGGAACTTGGGATGTTTTTTTCAAATGGTTGTCAATAAATTTGACCTACTGTTTTGTATCTTTAAAAAATTGTGCTTAAGCCTTTTGAATTAAAATTTTGAATTTCATGTTCAAACATAGTAAGACTCTTACTTGAAGAATTTTGTGCCTCTGTAAAGCCGTGCTGTGTAAAACTTGATTAATACCTTGAATAATAAGAGCCACATTCAAAGCCTGAATTTCTTTCTTGATATTTTGAAAAATGTATCAACAATGATCAGATATGATATTTGGCAATATTTTGATTTAGGAATGGCCCTTTAGGACAATGGAACACATTTTTTTTGTTTTGATTCAGAACCTCTTATGCAGGGCTCTAAAAAGTATGCAAGATGCATTAGCTGAAAAGGAAAAAAAATCCTACACAAAATCTAACCATTACTGTTGTGTCATTGTTTGCCGTTCTTTTAATGAAAATAATCACTGAAATTGTCTTGAATCATTTAAGTGGCAACACAGCACATGTTAAACATCATTGTTTTCCATACAATTTGGCAACCTTTTTCATTTTCACATTTTTCCTTGCAATGAAGATTCATTTTGGCAGCATTGTATTGAATTTAAATGTTCCAATTTTAGTGTTGCTAAATTAGTAAAGAAATAAAGATCAATTTTGCTATATGATAATTTCAGTCCTGAATTGGTTTAGAAAATGGCTCCATGTATTTAAGCATTAATTTCATTAAAGTCTTACACAGCCCTGATTATGAAACACCCCCTGCTCTTGTTTGGTGAAGGGATACCTATTCCTACCATTTTCTTATTCTTTCCATATTACATCTCTATCTAGTCTTATCTAGCATAGTTTTCATTATGTATATGTGTTTCATATATGTGCCCATTTCATATGGTTGTTATGTTCAGAATATCAACTTTCCTTACTATTTAGATCCTGTGTATGTAAAGAATATTAAGAATGGAAGTTGTTGGTCTTAAGCATCATAACATTCTTTGCCATGTGAGCTAGGGCCCAAGACAAATTATGGAATTGTGAATTGTAAAACAAATTTTTATATTGTATTTGCTTTTGATATTTCTCATACTGTATAGTCCTAATCCCTGTGTTATTTAATCATGTGAGTTCAGTTCAAAGCTAATTTGTTTTCTCCATGAATTGGAATAGTATTCAAGCTTGTCATGCTGGTTCATAACATTTCTATAGGAATGTAACCTGTGTGGTATTGACAAAGATTGTGCTTACATGTACATGTAGTATTGATTTGATAACATCAATGTGAATTCTGTTTTCATCAATTTCTAATTCTCTAACACCTCTTCTAACTAGTAGTCATCCATCCGAACTAAATTGTGTGCTGACATCATGTAACGTTTAAAATATGCTGTAATCATCATATAACAAAGTGCACAGAATATGAAATCTCAGAAAAGCTGTTGTCATTTCATTCTGAAAAGATTGCTAACATTTCTTTTCAAAACTGGATTGAACTTTTGAGATAATACTTGATGAAAGGCGGTTATCAAATATGTAAGAAGAAAGAATGTTATGTACTATATTTGATTTTTAATACAATATATGATAGATGAGGTAAGAAACATTCCTCATTCAGAGTAGGTTGATGTGAATGTTGTTTTTTAATGATGTATGACTTCTCAGTTATTATTTCAAAATGAATACAACACTGCCTAAGTCGAGTCTGTTGGGACCACACAAATCTGTTCAACTTATGAGAATTTCTACTTAGGAGAGGTTAATAATAATAATATAATAATAGATGCAATTTATATAGCGCACGTATCCACTCTGCTGAGTGCTCAAGGCACTTTACATTATTATTACCCTGGCTTTAGCCCGGCAGCCATCATGGCGCACTTGGCATTTCAAAGAATAAATATTCCTGCCAGGTGCCCATTCACCCATAACACTGGGTGTGTATGATTTGTTTAAAAAAAATCGCTTTAAAATTCACATTATTCGACTTAAATAGACAAGTTCAACGTAGGCAGAGTTGACTGTATGTGAATTAAATATTGAAAATTAACATCAGCTTATTATTTTTTCTTTCTGCTGCAGAATGAAGAACCAGCTGGTTTCTACAGCAAGCGCTCCCCTGTAACAAGCAAGAACTCACCCATCATTGGAGGGGCAGATGAGGACGAACCGATCTCCAATCAAGCCAGTGAGGAGAGAGTCCAGTCACCCAACGAAAACAACAACAATGTAGCAGAAAACAGGGATGTTCCATCAGAGAGTAGGGATGAGGAAGTTGTAGAAACCGGAGGGACACCAATGCCGCCTATTACATACATCAAAACCAAAAGGAGACGCTCAACGCCCATTGTAAGCAATCGGAAGAGTCCCTTGAGTAGGGAGAACTCATCAGGAAGTAGGGAGGGTCTTTCAAGACTGAGTCCCCACCCACCTGCCACTATACGCAGTGCCCCACCCTCACCCGCAGCAAGTAATAGAAGAAGTGTAACTCCAAAGAATTCTAGTAACAATGTGGAAAGTCGGCCTCAGAGTCAGAGGGAGAATGCGGTTGAGTCTGCTCCGAGTCCGCAGGCTCCGGCCTCCCCTGCTTTTGAAAATGGACAAAGCCAGTCACCGGTTGAGAACAATACTCCGAGACCTCTGAGCGAGGCTGAACGAGATGCAAAAGCTACCGTAACCCCTCATCCGCCTCCCTCGGAAGGTGGCGACCCTCTCCCTGCAGTTGAAAATGAGCAAAGCCAGTCACCTGTTGTAAATGATGCTCCTAGACCAGCTAGTGAGACTGAAGAAGAAGTGAAGGCTACCGTAACCCCTCAACCGCCTCCCTCTGAACATGCCGCTCCTTCCCCTGCTGTTGAAAATGCACGATCCCAGTCGCCTGCAGAAAACAATACTCCAAGACCAGTTAGTGGGACTGAAGATGTAAAATCAACTCCTCAACCACCTCCCTCGCAGCATGCCTCTCCCTCCCCCATTGCAGGAGATGGACAATCCCAGTCACCCATTGAGAACAATACTGCGGAACCTGTAAATCAGGATGCTCCAATTGAAAATGAGGGAGATGAAAATGTGGAAACCGTATCAACTCCTCATCCGCCTCCCTCGGAACATGCTCCTCCTGCTGCTGAAAATGATCAAACGCTGTCACCTAATGAGAACAATAACAATAATGTAACCCCAAGACCAGTCAGTGGGGGTGATCAAAATACAGAAGCTATATTAACTCCTCATCCGCCTCCCTCTGAGAAGGATGTACTATCTTCCCCTGCAGTGAGCAATGGACATGCCCAGTCCCCCATTGAGAACAATTCTGCAAGGCCTGCAAGTGGGGATGGCCAACATGAAAATGGAGTCGATCAAAATGCTGAAGTTGTAACAACTCCTCCTCCTTCCTCTCCAGATCATGCCCCTTCATCACCCACTGCTGAAAATAATCAAACGCCTAATGAGAACAATAATAATAATGTAACATCTAGTACCCCAAGACCTGCCAGTGGGGATGATCAAAATGTAGAAACCACATTAACTCCCCATCCGCCTCCCTCAGAGAAAAATGTGCTTTCGTCCCCGGCACCTAGTAATGGACAAGCCCAGTCACCTGTTGAAAACAATACCCCAAGACCTACAAGTGCGAATGGTCCACCTGAAAACGGGGATGATCAAGTTGCTGACTCTGCGCCCAGCCCCAAACCATCCCCTTCTCAACATGCCCCAACACCCACAGGCAACAGCGGCCTTCCCCAGTCCCCTGTCAGAGACACAAGCCCCAAACCGGAAAGCGTCCAACCTCCCCCGGAAAACAATGAACCCCCTCAGGAGAATCCAACTGCAAGCCCCAAACCAACCCCCTCCGAACCGAACAACCCTGCTTCCCCAATCGGTGACACTGAACCATCCGAGTCACCCGTTGATAGGGACGTTCTATCTGAAAGCGGGGATGCACAGGCCGCCGATCCTGCAGACTCCAAGGAAAATGAAGCACCCCTGCCTCAAAAGGATGTCGACAATGCAGCAGACGCAGAGCCCGTAGAAGGACAGGTTGCCGCATGACATTGCAGTGCTTCAACTGTACAGAACTGAATCATTCCATAACATATGAATACTCATATCCATATCTAACATCTGTACTATCCTTGTAAACTTACTCATGATCATATTTTCAGGATGTCACTCAAGTTTCCACCTCATCAAAATTACAAGTTATTTATGTATTTTCAGCCAGCATTCAGCACGTTCTTGCATTCCAATTGTGTGCATACTTTTTGGTATTACAATATATATCCCACCTCCAAGCATTCTATTAACTTTGTATATATACCTCATGAGATCCACCTTTGAAACAAAAAGATTTCCAGTCGGTTCTAATGTATCATATTCACATTTTGTATTCAATCTATATTCTTATCTGTGCATTCACAATCTTCCTATTTCACTTGAAAAAAAAATAGGCATAAGAACCTCATTTTGTATATATTTAGCCTTATCTTCCTATTCTCAATCTGATGTATAATAAACCACTTTGTAAATTATATTTGATTGTAATGTAGACTTCTATTTCAAGACTTGTGTTTTCTGAAATTGTGTGAATTATTTTACCATGGTACTGTACTTGAAAGTCACCATAGTATCTTGGTCTTGCTGTATGTGACCAATTAAGCTTTTTTTCTTTTTTTTTTGTTTTTTTACTTTATTGATAAATCCTGTAGATCTTTTAACTTAGAAGGTTGAATCTTCTCTTGCACTCATCAGCTGAAAACCTCTTTTGCTAAGAGTTGTGTAATTGCATTGACTTATTAAGCATGGACTGCAGACGATATGCATTCCTTTGAAGTGGGATATGCCAACAATTTTGAAAAAGAAAACAATTTTGAATTTCATGTTATACAGCATTATATAACAGATCTTTTAGCTTCAGCCAAGATCTGGCAGAAATGATCTATATACCAAATCGACACTACTGACACTTTTTACCTTCAAGTGCAAATTTTAAATACATGGGGTATCTCCGACTTCAAAGTAATAAAGATTGTTGGAAGTCCAAGACTTGTAAGTCCTTGGTAATTTTTTGCAAACAATACTATCATGTATAACATGTGTATTACTGAAAGGTCACAAATGATGGCATGTCTTATTGTTAAAGGGACATTATAAATAACCTGTCTTTAAAGAATGCCTTTCTCTTTTTCTTTTAAAGGGCATGTATTAGAAACAGTTCCAGACAGCTTGGCGTAACGTTACACAAATTCTGCAAGATCACACTGTAAAGGGAAATGTACATTATGATGAGAACTCCCTATTCTTCAAAGGTCCGAGTTGTCTCGGCTCTCATAGAAACATGTGAAAGGTCAGTATACATACCTGCCAGCCGAATCCACGTTTTTGCCAATTAAACTCCAGAAGGCGGCCAATTAACATTTTGTTTAATCATTTATGAATCCTCCTGTCTTCTTAGACACAGTTTCTAATAAAGATAGGTTCAATACATTATGCAGAGCTGCCAACTAGCAGGATTTCAACCTACTTCTACTTCTACTTCTACAAAGATACTTAGCAGGATCCATAAGTCAGGATATAGTGCTAAGGAAAGTTTGGAACATGTGTTCCAAACTAAGGTATTTGGTAGGATTTTCAGTGAAATTTGACATGTTAGGATAATTTAAGTCCTTGAGAAACAAAATTTGAAAATGGAACGGAAGCTCGGAATAGGATTTTTTTTCTGAAAATAGGATTTTTATAAATATGAGGTTGGCAGCTCTGATTATATGACTACTATGTTCTTCTGAATTGTTCCCTGAATCTTTTTTTACGATTTTGGTACCCCCTGGCTAGGACAAAAGGTAGGGATGTGGATTTCTGGTGGCAAGTATACATTTAGAACCTCCTTTATCCTAGAAACTTCATTCATTTGAAAATTCTGTAGAGTTTTTATATTTTTCAGTAGACTCAAATAAGGTGATCCTCATGAGCAGGTTATCATGTAGTAAACTAAGGTTTCTTAAGCATGTGCTTCATTTTGTAAATCATACATAATCATTTTTACATCATAATCATTTTCACCATTTATTGCTACTTTTGATCAATTTTCATGAATAACGGAAGACATGATCAACAGATGAATACTTAAAACCTTTAAAGATCAAAAATTTATCTTTGTTTACATTTACAACATAATTATGTTGCTGAGAACAACGCGAATGAATATCTGATCAAATATCAATTGAACACAAAAAGACATCCTAGCCGTGTGAATTAGAGAGTCTGAAAATGTTACTCTCTATAGAAGAGTTTTCTCTTTCACTGCTCTTTCTCTTATTTCAAGTGAAATCATTCATTTAATATCACATTATATCTTTTATTTATTTCAAAATATCGACTTGAAAAAATTTAGGTTAATGCTAGACAATTCTCTGAAATCAGATATTTTAGACTCCTGATAGTTTCGCTGATGAAAGCTTACAAAATAGGATACAAAATATTCTCAGTTAAGTTTTTTTTCAAGAAATTTTAATCTTGAAATGATTTTGATAAATGTTGCCACTTTATATGCGTTAAGATGTGTACACAAAAGGTGATATGAATATAGATTGTATTATACATAAGGAATATACATAAGGAATATTCCTACTGATGAAATATTTTGGATGTAAATATGTTATTTTTATACTTTAGTATATTAGAATGTAAAGTTGGTCAGGTATTTATTACATTTTTGTTTTAAAGATAAAGGGAGAATGCAAGAGATGAAACAGAATTGATAGAGAAAGAGAGATAGAGGGGGATAGAGAGAGAGAGAGAAAGAGAGGGGGAGAGGGAGAGAGGGGAGGGGGGAGGGGGATACAAGTTTGAGAGAATGCTCCATGAAAATGGCCTTCAATAAATTGTATAACATAAATTTTACATTCACTTATGCTGACATTAATTTTATGTTTGTATAGTTATGTTTTTGTATATGTTACTTGCCTGAAAGACGTATGAAATTATTTTGTGTATCATTTAGATTTCAGGTAGATGCTTATTTAGGTTAAAACCGATACAGATAATACTTTAGTCACATCCCAATCATTATTTATGAGCAAAAGATCTGAATTAATTTAGTCATTATTTTTCAATTTTCAAATTCATTTTCAACTTCATTTCCAACTTCACTTTGGTACGTTTTTTCTTTCCTATTTTGATATCAATTCTTCCTACTGACATGTAGATAGATCTTACTGTTGTTGATATTAATTCCGCTTATAAATACAGAAACAGCATAAAGTGGTCAAGAATTTTAGATTTATCTAATACTGAATGCACTCAGCTGAAATGATATCGCTACAGTGCCTTCAGCCACGCCAGGCGTATACTTGTTTTGAGGCAGATAACAATATTGACTTATTTTTATGTTGTTAATAATGACCCGCTTTGCCAATGAATTCATGGAAGAGTTTTGTATAAAATGTAATATTTATATCAGATATGTAATGTACATGTAATAAATTGTGGATAAAAATATAATTCTTT